>JAOXJP010116045.1:0-13976 GCA_025762735.1 Platanus orientalis
TCGATGTTCAATCACTCTCTCCCATAATTTCATTGTATGGCTCATAAGCTTGATCCCACAATAATTGGTGCAATTTTGAATATCTCCCCTATTCTTGTATGTAGGGACCATAATACTTTTCCTCCACTCATCTGGGATTTTTAATTCTGGATGAGAGAATTTTGAAATTTTGATAAATTCTCAAATGTGATTTCTTAGACCTGGAAAGTGATTGCAATCAAACTCAATATCATTAAGGAAACATGTTGCATCAGATTCAGGTATAAAATATCCAGATTTGGTTTTCTTTTCGAATCCCCAAATTTTAAGGACTTTTGGCATATTAAGGCCTAGAACTGAGACTTTTATTTTCTGACCAAAACAGACATTTCCTAAATTATTGGTATTAATAAAAAAATGTCAATGAATTCATCTTTAGGCCTTTGAAACCATCCCTAGAATTATTTGGCCTATTTCCATGATTTTGGCCTAATTAAGGCACTTTTCTGGTTTGACCTGCACTAATTTTATTACCAAATTTTTGTATCCTATTGATAATCCAAGCATGTTAATTAGGTCTTCACTTGTTTATTAATTTTTGTAAACCCTAATTCCTCTAATGCATATTGAACCTAATTTAAATAATTGTCTGAATTGGCATGTGAATTTGTGAGTAAGAATCTTGTTTATTTTTCTTTATTACTTTATCATTTTATTTCAATCTCCTGTACACACACCCACTATTCCTAATTCCTATCTCCACCTAGTTTAATGCTGGTGGTGGAGGCCACTGTAGGGTCTGGGGAGGGTCAGACCCTGTAGTTCCTCAATCACACATGTACAAAATTATTTTCAGTTCTTTAAAATCATAAATATGTACCCATTCCTCTTTCTCCTTCAAAACATTAATTATAATTGCCAGCAGGTTTACAAAATAACAATGCATTATAATTTTCAGTTCCAGGAAGAAGATTTGTCAACAATGTGTATATCTACAGGTCGATGAATTTAAATGTCATGCCTAGCCTTTCCTTGTTGATAAAAATGATGAAGTAGATAGAGGAGATACCTGCATAATTTTGCGGGTAGCGGTGACACTTGTACCATTCCGGATCAATAAGTCCGACCAAGCACCAGCAAAATATCCTAAAATTGCCATCATAGCCCATGGAACCGCACTAAACCATGCCGCCTGTCTGAGATCAACATGATAAATCTGTTGCAAAGAGGTAGCACCTAATTATTAGTTCTCTTTATAACCATGCATTTAAATGGGCATCTGTTCACAGATTATAGTTTACTGAAAAAAATTAAGTCTTACTGTGTTGAAGTAAATGGGCATCCATGAAAGGATAACAAAGTATCCCTGCAGTTGGAGTAAGAGATGAGTTACATCAAAATGTGTCATTAATGTGTACACGTGTGTGATATAGACTGGCTTCTCTGTAAATAGTTAACACACCCAGTTATGCATAGCATTTGCAGAAATTAGGGCCCAAGTTGGTAACTTCGAAAGTAAGCGCCGGAATGGAGGGAACACTTTGGCTGTCTTAGATTTCTTCTCACTGGAGTGGGAATAATTTTGCATGTTATTCTGTATGTACTCTAGCTCAAGTTTTGATATTTGAGGATGGCGATCAGGTGTACTCGATGTTGCAGACAGCCAAACCAAAACCCAAAGAAATCCAGATAGTCCAAATATTACAAAAGGGCCAAATACACCACCCTGTGACATGAGGATCGGAGAAAGCATAAGTCCAATCACATTTCCAAATTGGAATCCACCCATTGCAAGTCCTACAGCCCGGGATCGTTCTGTTTGAGGAAACCATCTAAAAGAAAAGTCAGTTCAAACAGCTCGACCATCATAGTCTCGGAAATTTCTCTAAACGTACAGAGAGAATTCATGTTTGGGAAGCAAGAGCATAACATTTCTCAAAATAACAAGAGTTAAACAATCATTGAATAACAAAATCTTCAAATGGGAAGTTTAAAATAATTCAATACCTTGCAATCATATTGTTCATGCATGGAAGAGCCACACCTTCAGCAATGCCAAGTAGAACTCGCATGGCAAGTAAAGCCCATAAAGAAGTTTCCGCAGCCCAAGGGGTAAGGAAAGTAGCTAGAGACCATACAGCTACACCCCATGCCATGACTACCTTACCACCATAATAATCTACCAGCGCTCCTCCAGCTATGGGTGACACTAGGTATCCCCACAGGAAAGCTGACTGCAATTAGTAGTTACTACAGAATCAGGGAACTATAAACAGCAGTGCCACCGCATTAAACATGTTCAACAGGTTAATTATACTCATATTATATGTGTGTGTGCTTTGCTAGAATGTGATTGATTTAACCAAGTCACTAGCTGTAAGAGAAATATGTCCATCCTTGTCTGTGGCTTCATAATTAGTGGTCCCAATGTTTTTGCTTATTACTTTTGTATTATCTATCTGGGGGGGGGGGAACTGAATGTGCAATACAAATATCGCAAAATTAAAGAAACGAAAAAGAGTTGAAAAGACTGCTCAAATTAGTGACATTTCCATCACATCCCACAGTACAGGAAATGATACAAAGAAGCCAATAGATCCCTGTCAGACGTGGGATTTAAGTATATGTTTATTCTTGTGAATAAAGCTTATGTTTGTGTTGAGTATAAAAAGCTTTATTTTATCAGATACTTTGTTTTATCAGATGCAAGACAGCCCCAGGATTTAAGGAAAGACTAATACAAGGAATAGTGGTCGGGTGAATGGTAGGGTTCTGATTTAATGAAATAGAATTTGGTTGATAAGAGTTGTTTTACGAAATTAAGGAATCAAAAAAGCAAAGGAATTGTTAGATAATGAAAAGAAAAGGAATTGTGACTGCAGAAAAGAGGAAAGGCTTTAGGATGGTTTTGAGATTGATATAATGAAAAAATACGCAAATTTTCAATAGAACTAATAAAAGAAGAAGATTGAAGATCAAAACAGATAAAGAAGCTAGTAAAAGAAGATATAGATAGAAGAAAAAGAAGAAAGAAGAAAAATTCAAGTGCAAAAAGAGAAATCTTACCTAGGATCACCAGGATTTCACAATTGAAGCCTTCAACCAAATTAACTTTGATTCATTTAATAAATTGTAATACCCTGTCTATCTGTTACACCATTCTATCCCCTCCAGATTTGATATAGTCTAGGAAATGACATTTGAAAATGGATATGATGCAGACATCTAAGCTGAAGTGGGGCCCACATAACATGTGGGTGGGACCAACACGTGTGATCCTTGTGACAGCCAAGTGGGGGGACATATGGACCATCTTGAAACTGATTTAATTAGTCTTTTATTAAATTTTATGTTAGGATTATCTTTAGCCTTATCTTTTATTTATGCGTTGAGTTTATTCTAAAGTCCTATGTAATTAGGAGTTTTTAAATCAAAGTTGTAATCCCATTTTTTCTCTTTAGGACATCTTTGGAGGGTCAAAACTCATCAATTTGGGCTGATTTTTGCATCATTTGAAAGATTATTCAGTTACCTTTTCAACGAGACCAAGATCTTAAAAATCCGATGTGATTTGGGAAAGTTATGGCCAAAATACTGACAGGATGTCACTTATTACGAGATTAGTTTTTTTTAGAGTTCTAATGTTTTAGAAAATTTAGTTGGAGTGAGATTTGGAAAGATTGGCATGTAAAGTCTATACATATGCTTGTAACCCACAATTTTATTAATGAATGAAGTTGATTAATGAAAAAAAAAGTCTTTGTTTTCTCTCTACATAATTGAGAATAATTCTCTCTTCTCCAAGCTATGGTTCCAAGATTGGAAACCTTGGTTGGTAATTTCCAAGGGACATGAGGTTGGTGATTTCCTCATGAGATATCCTCTCTATCTTCTTCTTCTTCTCCTTCTCATCTTCTCCTTTTCTTTGATTTTTTTTTTATTTCTTTTTCTCTTTCTTCATCTTTGGTTGTTCTTTGATTCAAGAATTTGGATCTTGATGTTTCTTGAACCATAGAGATCGCCCTCCTATTCTTGTCTTTTCTTGAATTTTATTTTAAGGTTTTGTTCCTTAATCAATCTACTTACCATCCATACAAGTTTCTTGAAGTTTCTCTTTGATTTTATATAGTTATCAATCCATCTTTTACCTCTAATTTTCTAGTTTCTTGAATTTTAAGATTCTACAGTCTAAAAGCTTTTATAATTTTATATAGTTAGACTTGTCAGAATTACTTGAAATTTGGTATACGTATTCCTTATCGAGGTCAGAATCACCTTGTAAATTTTCAGATTTTTCTGATGCACGACCAAAGGTATTTTGGTAATTTTGAGTTTCTGTCTAGAAATTACAGATTGCCCTATGGGTTTCCTTCTTACCTTTACTTCGTTTTTTCTTGTTTCAATTCTTATAACCCCCTTTAATCAAGTTTATTCTTCTATTTCCATTAAAAATTGATTAGTTAAAAAGTGTGCTTAAGGTTCAAATTGGTTCTTTAACTTTATTCTTGCTATCATTCTACATCAACCTTGGTATCATCCCTATTGTGTTGCATCAGGTTATTTCCCACCAAGTATCTTTCCAGAACCTAATCGATGCAACAGCCCTAAATTGGCTGGAAAGGGTCTGGCCTCTTTGGAAGCCTAAGCCCAAACCCAAAGAAAAGGGCCAAGGATGAATACTATTAATAAAAGAAATTGTTAGGGTCGTCGTTTCCAGAAGGTATTAATAATTTTAGGAATTTGGGATTTTTATTTATTTTAGGGTTGTTTCTAGGTCTTGTTTTGGGTTTATTTTAGACATATATAACCAAACCCTAAAGGCCTTGGAAAGGGTAATTAGGAGTTATTAATAAGAGTCTTTGTAATAAGTTTATGGTTAGGGTCTTAAGTGCAATATAAAAAGTAGGAGTCCTATTTGGTTAGAAGTCTTATCAAATATTTAAAGAATGGATCATTAGGTTGTACGCATTTTCGAAAATTTGGAAATAAAGTTAGAGTTTTAAGAACCCACGAGTGGGTTGTTCCTTTTCTCTCTATCTCTCTCCACCCATGACATCTTCTCTCTCCTCTCTTTTTTCTCTTGGTTCATGAGATCCTCTTTTCCTCTTTCTTGTTTCTTGCTTTCTTCTTCTTCCTTTCTTTCTATCTTTCTTGAATCTGTTGAAGATACTATTTACATTTACTAAGGCGTGTTGATTTGGGATTTCAAGATTGAATCTCTTGGAGCTTGCTTCTTCCACAGGTTTTTTCTTCCTATTAATTCTACTTTCTATTATCCTAAATCCATTTACGCTCTTTGCTGGAATTTTGAGTTCATGGTTCTTGATTTAAACCTATCTTTGTGTGATTTTTCTTTTGGGTTTCATTGTTACTTCAGTCTAATTTCAATCTATATTGATTTGTTGAATTCTTTCTTTGATTTCACATCGTTCTTGAATCGTTTTCTCCATACAATTTTCTGGTCTCTTAAATAAACCCTACAATAACAACTTTCTTATATAAAATTATATATCAATTCGTATCCAAAATTCGTGAAAATTGGAATAGTGACACTTTATTAACCTAAGATTCACCTTGCCAGAGAACAGTATTTTCTAAATCACAACTAGGGGTATTTTGGTCATTTATCCCTCTACTCTAGATTTTCCAGAATTAAGCTCTTGTTTGTTTCCTTCTTTAAAATTATTGTTCTAACTTCCATGTAAGGCCCACATCAGCAAGAAATCACTACCACCTCTTGGCATCCCCGCATCACTAATCGCATCCCCCTTGCCAACATCGAAACGAAAATTGGGGGAAACCAATGGGAGAAGAGATAAAATGGATCTCCACAAGCTATTACATGAAGTGCCGCCTCACAAGCTATTCCAGACAATACAAAGAGACCTACGTACGACCCCCACAAGAGAGCTAGATTTAAGTGTACATGTTATGTGGGGTTATTTACGGTCTTGTAAGAGAGGTACAACATTTTATGTGTTCATGTAATAAAGCCAATAGTGTCAAGGGTAGATTATGACTTTTTATTTTCAAGGTTAATTTAGGATTTTAGGCTAATCATGTTTTTAAAGTTTAGCCCACTTTTTAAACTTGCCCTTTTGGCTTGATTTTGGTATCATTAGATAGGTTATTCAGTTACCTTTATAACGAGACCAAGTTTGCGCAATTCCGAGGTGATTTGGGGAAGTTATGAGCAAATTACTAAAGAATTGTCAAAAGTTGTGGGAATATGTTTTTACAAGTTTATGAATTTAGAAAGCCTTAAGATTGGTAGAACTTGTGCAACAAGTTAGGTGTTTTTAATAGTTTTAGATTTTAGAAAGTTTAGACATCAAGTTACATGTGTTATAGGATGCTTCCCCTTTTAGAAAGTTCTGATTTCATTAGGATGTATGCCTACTCAAGGCACCTACCCATGTAATAAAATACAATGAAGAATTATTAAAATGTTTTGTTGAATTCAGTGTTCCCAAGGTAGGTTGTGGGCCTGGTTTATCTCTCATTCTCCAAGGGTTGATACCACTTATGGCTCCCCTCTCTCTTTTTCCTCCATAAGTGCAACCGCAGGCTCCCTCTCTCCTTCAAGGTATATCTCTATTCTTTTTCTTTTTCTCTCTTAGTCTCTTCATAACTAATGCAGCACCAACCAAGAGAAAGGGGCTAGCCAGAAATCAACAAGACACAAGAGGAAGAAGAATAAAAGAAGAAAGAGGAGTAAAGAGGGAATAGAAAAAAGAAGGGAAAAGATTGGGAGGGAGTTTGGGGTAACTTTTGTAGCCCCTTCCAACCTTGAGAGCCTTCTTTAGGGATGGCGTACAACGCCTTTAAATAGCATGGCCCGCAAAATTTGGAAGCTTATTTCGGCCGCCATTTGTTGGGTAGTGTGAAGAAAAAGGAACAACAGGGTCTTCCAAGGTCATTCGGAGCCAGCCTTCCAAGTCTTTAGGCGTGTAAAGGAGTTAGTGATTTTCTAGGCTCGTAGATGCAAAGGCTATGAAGGCTTGCCCACAGAAGCTTTGACCAGGGATTGGGCTATTTCTATTGGCATTGTCTAAGTGTTAGCTATTTGTTGTTTTTGCCCTTTTCTCTTTTTGAGTTTTGTCCTGTTCTCTTTTGCCTTTGCCTTTTTTGTTGTTGTTTCTTGGTTGTTGGGGACCTCACATCCCCTGTTTTCTTCTCCTTTCTTTGGCTTTAATAAAGTTTTTTTGCCAATCAAAAAAAAAAAAAAAAGATTAGGAGGGAGTTGCCTCTTCACATGAGGAAGAGAGTGATGAGGATATCTTGCCGTGTGGCAAGTACAGGATGACGTACCAGCATAAGAGGAGAGTCTCAGTGAACCTTTATATGGACTAAAGTGCATTTGGAATCCATTGCTTCGACCCGGGATCGTTTGGAGGAGTTTCGAGCTATTTGACATCTTTTGGAGGAACCCACTTTCCATATTTGTGGGGCCACGTGTGTATGCTTTTATTGGATGACATGGGAAGGGGAAATTGTTTTTGGTTCTTTTCATTTACCCTTTTGCATCTCTTTTATGTAATCAAAGGGCTTAGCCCTATTTTTTTAATTTTATAAATAAAAGAGGGGGACCTCTTGGTAAACGCCCCAGAATTTTTAAACAAAAAAATTTGTGTAAAACTCCTACTCCTCTTCTCCAAACGGTTGATGCTTGGTTGAAGTTCTTCTCCTGGTCTACCTACAAGAGGCAAGGTTGGTGATTTCCTTACTAGGAGTTGGTGATTTCCCAAGGTATTTTCTTTGCCCCCATCATCATCTAATTCACCTTCTTCTTCTTCTTCTTCTTTATCTCTATACTTATTTTCTGGTTTTGTTATCAAGTTATTGCTACCCTCAGTCCATTAACCATCTCCACCAACTTCCTACACCATCCAACCATCGCTATACTCCTTATATCAGTCCCACAACCCTTATATACCAACCGGACAACATCTTGCATCAACTCCTTACATTAATTCATCATCCAAAATTTTTCATCAACCATATACCTCACGGCTGAAATAATAAACCCAAAACTCACAAAATACTCTTCAAGAACCCATCAATCAACTACCCAGATTTTTTTTCCAAGAACCTACCTTGCTTGATTTTAGAAATTGATTAAGGGATATTCAGTCCAAAATTACATAAATACTCTTTTGGGCTCTTTTCTTCTATTTTTTTCTCACCTTCTGTTCTATTTTCTTCTAATCCCTTTTTCTATCATTATATTTTTGTTTTCTCTTCTTATTTCATGGTTACTTGTGATTAAAATTCCAATTCTTGATTCTACTTGCTTCCTCACTTTAATTATATAATTATTTAAGGCCTTGGAGATTATCCTACTTCAATTTTGGTATCATCTCCATTGTGCTACATCAATTAAAAGTGGTGTTTCACATCATTATATCTAGCTTCCAAGGGGAATTTATAGGTCGAAGGCAAATATTAGATGGGGTCTTGGTGGCTAATGAATGTATCGACTCAATTCTCAAAGAGGGCTCTAGTGGGGTTCTTTTCAAATTGGATCTCGAAAAGGCATACAACAGGGTGAGTAAGGATCTTCTCGACTACATGATCCAAATGATGAAATTCGGGTTAAAATGGAGAAACTAGATGAAGAAGTGTTATGGGACTGTTTCATTTTCAATATTAATCAACAATGAATCGGTGAATTATTTTCAGAGTTCAAGGGGCTTGAAACAAGGTGATCCTCTCTCTATGTTCCTCTTCTTAATTGTGGCGGAAGCTTTTGGAGCAATGCTCGCTAAAGCCCATCAAGGTGGTCTGCTTCAAGGGATCAATGTGGGCTAGGACAAAGTATTGGTTTCCCACTTACTGTTTGCTAACGACACCTTGGTGCTATGCAAGGGCTCCGTAAATTAAATGCACATTCTTAGGTGTGTTATTGGATGTTTTGAAATGGTCTCTAGATTAAAGGTGAATTTGTCCAAAATTAGAATGTTTGGTGAGGGTCATATGGCTAATCTAGGTCTCATGGCTGTGGTTTTGGGTTGTCAAGTGGATTATTTTACTTCTACCTGTCTTGGCCTTCCATTAGGGGCTTCCTTCAAAAGGAATGATCCATTAACTCCGGTCCTCAACAGGCTTCAAAGAAGAATGGCTGGGTGAAAAAGGATGTATCTATCTAACAGTGGCAAGCTAACCCTCGTAAAATCGATCCTTTCTAGTCTCCCAACCTTCTACCTTTCCCTCTTCATCATCCCCTCTTCGGTGGCATGCTCAATTGAAAAGATGGAAAGAAACTTTCTTTGGGGGAAATGGAAAGGGTCAGAAGGCATGCACTTGGTGGCTTAGAAAGATATATGTAAGCCTTTGGAATCGGGAGGTTTGGGCATTAAAAGAATTTAGGATTTCAATCGTGCACTCCTCTCAAAGTGGCTATGGAGATTCGGCATTGAAGAAAACAACCTATGGAGAATGGTGATAGCAAGTATGGGATGCTGAATAAATGGGAAACAAAAAATATCTCATCCGTTCATGGTGTCAACTCATGGAGGGGCATATCCTCACAAGCAGATGGGTTCAAACAGGCAATCGCCATGGATGTAGGTAATGGTAACGACACTCTATTCTAGTTTAACGGATGGTGCAGTCCGAGACCTTCATTAAAGGAAGCCCCAGTCATCTTTAATCTCGCCAGAAATAAGCAGGCCTGAGTGGCGGATTATTGGAACACCTCAGTGAATCCGAATACTTGGAATATCCAGCTAAAACGCTTATTGAACAATTGGGAGATTGATCAAATGGATGGGCTTATGGGCAGGGAATATGGCCCCTACTTTGGATAGGTTGGATAGTTGCAAATGGACTAGAACAAATAATGGGTCCTTCTCTATTAAATCATGCCATGGGCTATTTGAGGACAGGGAGGATGTCAAGTTGTACTGGAAGACGATTTGGAGGCCAAAAGCTCCATCTAAAGTCCTCTTTTTTATCTGGATGGTTATGAAGAATCGTATCCCAACATTAGACATTCTTCAACAAAGAGGCCTGGTCCTTCCAAATATGTGCCCCCTTTGTTTAGATGCTACTGAATCGTGTGATCATGTCCTTCTGCACTACCCTTTTGTTAGGGAAGTTTGGTCAGCTATTTTGTTTGAAGACAATGTATTGTGGCTTTGCCCTGACTCTTGCCCCGCCTTCTTCCAACAATGGTATCCTCCTTATCAAAGTCATTTGGGTAAAGTGTTGTGGTGCCTGTTTATCCCAGCTATCTGGTGGTCTATCTGGCTTGAAAGAAATAGTGGGACCTTTGAGAACTATGCAGAACCATCTTAAAAGACACTTAGAAAAGCTAGAGACAGATGTTGTTTTGGGGCTATCAATTATAAAGAATTTGAAGGTTGGTATGTGGCCGATATGAAGTTAAAATGGGTTAACCTTGTTCAAGGTTGTAATCTCCCTTAATTTTGGGCTGAGTTGTCTATTGGGGATGCCTTATCCCCTTTGCATTATTTTATTTTAATAATATTTTGCTTTATCAAAAAGGAAAAACACATGCTTCAAAAAGATTATTTTTATCAATAAAGATAGAATTAGAAATAAATGGTCTCATGGGAGCTTAGGGCTAGCACCAACAAGTGATGAGGAAATTTGACTAAGATAGTTCGGTCATGTGCAACAAAGACTAATGCACGCACTAGTGAGGAATATTGTTCAAGTTGAAGACATCAAAAGGACAAGAGGAAAGCCAAAACTGACTTGGCTTGAAGTGGTGAGGAAAGAAATGAGTGCTTGTGATGAAATGGAAGATATGATCCTAGATAGGGTGGAATGTGGAAAAAGATTCATGTAGCCACCCTAGTAGTTGGGATAAGGCTTTGCCGAGTTGACTTGAGTTCAGTTCAGTTCAGTTCTTGCTCAGGTTCATCTCTTCTTTTCTTCTTTACAAAACAATGTTGTTTCGGTTATTTCCATCTAATCTCTACAGATTTGTGGGGATATCTTTTTATTTTGAGCATTATTCCAAGATAACTCTGCACCACCAATCACCAATCCCCCATTTCTCTTATCAAAATAAATAAAGAAAAAATCATAAGGTAATTTTTGAAAAGCAATGCCCTAAGTATTATCTTTGTGCAGCCAACCACCGGTTCTACTTTTGCTATCAACAAAATAACCTCAATTAATAGCCCTTCAATAGTTATTCAACCATTCAATCATTGAGAATTTTGGGTTGAGCTTCCAAACCTTACTGACTCAATTCTTTTCAAATAAGGAAATACTGTGATTCATTATTTATCCAACAGAGTAAGAAGGTTAATATACCTCATATGTCGTCTCCTTGGTTTTGGACACATGACTGCTTCGTTCTTGCTCAGACATTTTTCTACCATGACAGCTGTCCTCAGTTTCCACAACTCCCTCATCTCTTCCACCAAATCTTTCTCATGCAATCTTGACCACACTGACCATGATTAAGAAAGGAAAAAAGAATACAAAAACTATCAGAACGATAAATAGAAACTATGAAGTTATGTTTCATATCAAAAAATTTACCTTCTTTAAGGAATTAGTTAAATAATAAAAAAGGAACACAAACGCAGAAAGTTAAATAAAAAACCTTGTGTGTTCTCCATCAAACTCCTTGAGTCCATATCCAAACAAGCAATCCAGAAGTAAAAACGCTAAAATGCTGCCTCTAATGAAGTCGACTGCACAGAACATGCTAAGAGAGTGACTAAAAACAAATCACAACAAAATAGGCAAATACGAAGCCCTAATATTTTCCGAATTTACAGGGGAGGGAGGAAACAAAAGAAGAAGAAGAAGAAATGGCCATAGCAGCTTAATCAAATTGTCATATCCATACATGGAGAGAGAAGCATAAACTGCAGCATCTTCTTCAGCTTTTTTTCTTCTTCTTCTTCTTTTTTTGAGGGGAAGGAGGCATGGTAGCACAAAAGAAAGCAAACAGCAAAGTAGAACACAAAGACCCCCACCCTAGTGATATATAGAGCAAGGAATTGGAATCGAAGCCACAAATGCCTTGTACTTTTAGAGGGGAAGGGGGAGAAGAATTAATTTTACACACAGTTCCAAGTAATAAGTTTATGCAATTCAAAATCTCTAGTTGTTCTTTAGATAGCACATAGATCACAGAATCACACTCCTAACACCACAACCATTACAGCATGCAATCGATGGGCTCAAATTAACTGAAAATTAAAGCAGTTCACAGAAAATTCATTCATTTTAAAAATCACATTATTAGAGAATCCAACAAACAGCTCAAAATAACTGAAATTCGAAGCACTCTACAGAAAAAAAAAAAAAAAGGACATCATGAAATCATTTCCTCTCCCTGTAAAAAGTAACAAAATCTCATGTTGTACCAACTAAAACCAATGATTTCTGCGTCTGAAATAAAATTTAGATCTATAACCCTTCTTCGTTCTTCATTATGAACTCACCATTGTCTGACATACATTAATAATTAACTTTTTTCCAACTAAAATCAAGATATAATAAGAATGAGAAATCCTAAAAATTAAAGCTAAAATAAGCTCCAAAAGCAACGAACTGAAACGCTAACCTCAATTGTCAGGATCTCTTACAATAAGCAGACCAGCAGCGGAGGGAGAGACAGAGTGATCAACAGTGAGAGCTTTTCTACCTCTCCTGCTTTCCTCCGCTGCAAACAAGAGGGGAGATATTTCCGAGTGACCAACATACCCCTGGGCCCTTTTCGATGCACATATGATTCGGACGCTACTTTTTGCCGGGGCCGTATCACCTGCGACGGAAATAAATGAGCCGAATTTTTACGGCGTGAGAGAGGGAGGGTGAGCCAACGCCATGGTCAATGTCGATCATCAACCGAACCAGAACCAGGATCACGACTATAGCTTGGATTCCGATCCCAGGACTAAAAGCACGTCTTCGGTGTATGCACTCCGCTGTTCTCGCTTACACATGGAAGCCAACTTGGATAGGTAAAATTGGCATCCAGGGCTTGTTTGGTAACAACCTACGGCTGTTTGGTTGGGATATAAAATCTGATAATTGATTTCGATTTTGGATTCTCAAAATCTGATTTTCGAATCCAATTGTGAGAATCCATAATCCCATTTGGTTACCAGTATTTGGAAGCTGATTTTACCGGTATTTTAATCAAGGGTTGTAAACAAATTTAATGTAAATACATTTGTATTTGTATTTTATTATTTTGATCAAATATCGGATGCGAATTTGAATATCTATAGATATTTGAAAATAGTATTCATATTCGTATTCGTTTATCTAAACGAATTTATCCTATTGCACTTTCTAACCAAAAATTAAGATTTTGAGTAGTAATACATAACTTGAGGGGTAGTCAAAGCTTCTCACACTCTTCTATGAGAATGACAATTATAGGCTTCGAATGGATTCATAATATTTTTTAGCAGATTTACACAAATGGTTTCCTCTTCTTCGTTGACATCAAGTAGAAACTCTTCAATACTAGTTCATACCCATACAAGTTGTGTAGCCTAACGAAAGGAACCTAAGTAAAAGAACTTGTCGTTCTCACTAATTAATTTGGGTAGGTTTCTCTCAAGAGACTATCATGGAAACGTCAAACCTGGTGATGAAGCTTGCGTGAAGCATCAGTTCTTTCTTGGTCAACTCATTACCGATGACCAAACTCTTTCTACCTCGGTCTTCTTCTCTCTTCAACTAACCGAGCTCCAAAATTAGGGCTTTCGATTCCTTCAAAACATCTAGACAATGATGATTATTTACCTAAATATTCTTTCCTCGTGAGAGATAAATAATATATATAACGGTGCATTAGAATTGGCTCTTGCATAGAGAGCGTATTAGGGCTTTGTGTTACCTTCTAAACGGAAGACAAGCCAATACCAAGTGGGAGAAAATTGATTTCATCATTGTTTCTCTCCTATAATGATTTGCCAAATTATCCTGCTTATATCATGCCCATAATTATTTTGTCTTATTTATTTATTAAACTAAAATCTCTCTCTCTCTCT
>JAOXJP010116056.1:0-13976 GCA_025762735.1 Platanus orientalis
TATATAGATATATATATATATATATATATATATATATATATATATATTCTTAGGTGGGACCCAACCACTAGGGTTGCCTAAGGGGTTAGAATTACCTTAGGAATGTCTCATGTGCAAAATCCAAAGGATGAGAGAGGTATATCTAATCTCATGAAATCCCTTGGAATCAGGGTTTGATGCCTGAGCTATATCCCAATGGCTATATTGTCTTCAAAACTGGGAGTTGCAGATGATAGCTTCTGCCTGAAGTATTGCCAATGAGGTCCTTGTAACCAGGAGAAGTTAGTTTATCAAAAGGCTAAGGATTGAAGAGCTAGTGTTGAAACTTCCAAAATCCTACCTCTTATAGTTGATGCCACCTCCTCCTAAATAATCTGATTGCAGTTTTGATTTAGGCAGAAATCGTGAGACCTTGTAGCTTCATTCTGGATCATCCAAGGGTAGGGTATATCCAAAATAGATTGAACTTCAAAAAAGATCCAACTTTGTGGGACTGGTGATGATTCTTCTCCAGGTAGTTTTGATGTAAATTCATGCCTGGCTCTATTGGAGATCTTTGAGATTGTTTTGAAACCAAAGTTTGCTGCTGTGATTACTTGAGTATGGATTGTACAGACCTAAAGGACCTTAGCAAAGGTATGGTCTGCTCAGAAACTTGGAGAATAGGGGCTGAGGTTGAATCTCTTGCAGAATCTTTAGTATAACAAGCTTAAAAATCTGATTTAGCTGTAGTGATGGAGGTGGTTCTCCTATAATGTGTAAATTTCAGCAACTACAAAATTTGTAAAGTAAGAAAAAAGTGAAGGAAAGAATGGGGAAGAAGACCTTTAACCTAAGGGGAGGGAGTGGCCTCCACCATTAGCGTTAAACTAAGTGGAGACTTAGACCCATTCCAGGGTTTTAGGGTTCTTCAACTACAAGCAATGAGCAAGAGAAAGAAGAAGAGAGCATAAGCCATGACTTCAATTTCAAATATTCATTGCTTAGAATTGTTGGCTAGTTGTGGGCTCTATAAATAGTCCCATGGCCAGGTTGTTTTCACAAAGTAGAAACTGACCAATAATAGCCCTCTCTCTTATTCTCTCATGACAAAAATAATTCTTTAACTACAACTAATAACAGAAATATCCCTAAATAACATCTAACGACTAAAATACCCTCACTACATATGACATAAAATAAAAGAACATGTAAAGTAAGATAAAAGACACCCTAATGAAACCATAGCATGGGTGCAACCCTCTTGCGCTTCTTCTAGTAGACTTGGAACTCACACATGGACTTGATGCCCTCATCACATTACCATTTGATGTCACCAATCTGGGTGGACTCCGCAACAGTAGCGATGCATGTGGAGGACCTAGGATTGAAGGTTGATTATATGGACTTAATTTCCTGTGCATCTTCCTTGTCTGGTTTTTGTTCAGACTCCTAAGCTTTACATGAAATAGCAAAAATGTAGAAATGCTGTTCGGATTCTCAATTGGAGTTGGTACTTGTGTATCCACACGTCGCCCAATGACTTGAATCTTAGTGCCAGATTCAACATTTGTTTGTTCTCGTCTAGTTTTCACCTCAATCCTAACATGTTCTTTATCAACCTCAAACTTCTCGTGGATAGCCATGAACCACTTTTCCAAATCTAGAAATATCCGAATCCTTTTCCACATTTCCATCTCTGCTTGAAGAATCTCTTTGTGACGTTGAGCATAATGGTGAAAATACGTGTCATGGTTCCAAAACTTACATGCATACTAAAGATTATTTTCCACATTATTCAGTCACATTTGCAATTCAGTTTCAGAAGTGGATTATACAAATGCCTTGTACTCCTTTGGAGTAAACGAGACATCATATCCAAAATAACACATGATTCAAAAATTTTAGGACTTGCTCGAAAATTTTAGAGTGATGTAAACCTTTTCAAAAAGACCCTAAAAGGATTTAGGGCAGTCCTAATAGAAAGAACCCAAAAAGATTTTAAGGTCTCAAGAGAATAATTGAATGATGTCCTTACATTGAGGCCCTTTAGAGAAAACCTCAAAATTTTAGGGTCTTGGGAAATCCCTAAAATTGATGGAAAGGGGTTTTGAGATTTCTCCACAGTTTTAGGGTAGACCCTAAAATGATTTAGAAGCATAGAAATATGCCATTAATAGAGAATATGTAAATACTGCAGATTTTGGAATTGAAGGAGTTATGCTTAATAAAAATTAATAGGAAAACCTGGCTTTGATATTGAAATTGTTCTAAAGTTATCCTAAAGAGGGGGGGTGGGTGAATAGAATATCTAATTTAATTTACCCATTTTTCAGTTTTATCTTGGGATTGATTTTAATCTTTTTAACTTAACCCAAGTGTGTGTGTGCTCCAAAGTATTTACTCAAATATTTTGTCAAACAAGTGCTATATAAGAGTAGTAAGGAACACTCAAGTAAAGAGACAAGCAATCGCACACATAATCCACGACAAGAGATTTATAGTGGTTCGGCACTACGGTTTACGTCCTCTCTTCTAAAGCTCACTACTGAACTTAGGTATTTTTCATTCAAGTACTATTACAACCTAGGTCAATATACAAAACCTAACTACTTGCACACAAGCAAGCTAAACAATTAAACTCGGTGTCTCTGGCAGAAGCAAAGAAAAAACAATGGGTGACCCAGTACACGAGGCTCCCGCTAACGCGGGGTCTGGGGAGGGCAAGATGTACGCAGCCTTACTCCCATTTCTAGAGAGGCTATTTCCGTGACTCCAACCCGCATCACTAGGGACGCTAATGGTAAGCCTTACCGTTGGGCCAAAGTAAAACAAATATTACCATAAGTTGGTTGATGTTGCTAGTTTCTCAAAGTGTGGTGCTCTTTGTTGAGCTACTTTGCTGTAGTTACCCACAAGCTCCAAGTACTTGGCTATAGTGCTCCTTGAGCTCAGCCAAGTGTGAGTTTCCTCTAGGGAAAGGCTTACCACAAGTTCTCCTCAATGGTAGTAGAATGGTATTCAAGAAGAGAGAAAGAGAGAGTGATTCTAGCATATGATGTTAGCTATTCAAGCTTAAAACCAATGGGGCAATGGTGTTTTTCATAGTAGGGGATGTTCTCAATATAGTAAACTTTGTAGCTCTCTCTAAAATAGTTTTGAGTGTTGGAGTTCTTTATCCTAATGGGAAAAGTTCCCTTTTATAGAGGTGATGAGCACTTAAGGCCTTTGGATTGGAATCTTTTATAATAGACAACATTTTGGAACCTTAGATTTCAAAAAACGAAGTTCAAATTTCAAAAATCTCTCATTGGAAATTGTGTTTTAATTTTGTTCTAAAATTGGCCTCATAATTGATTGCTTGATTCGGAATTGATTGGGGCTGATAATCATGCTCGCAATCAATTGTCTGATCCCAAATCGATTTCGGGTTTGAGAATTTTGGTCCAAATATGTTTTGCAACCGATTGTGGGCTATGAGTTTTGACCATTGGAGTCTCAGTCTGCTCTCAGATTTTTCTCATAATCGATTGCGAGATTCGCAATCAATTGCACCAAAATCGATTGCGTGATTTGCAATCGATTGCAGCTTCCAAAATTTTTGCACTTGATTTTGGCAGTAAGTGGGGGTCTGTCCTTGAGCCTTTTTTCTTTGGGTTTTGTGAGAGACCTATCACCATGTCTACATTGATTTTAAGGTATTAAAATGATATGTAATACATGCTTAAAATGATATGCAATGCATGCTTTGTACCTTTCTTGGTGTAGCAAGTCCTAGCTAATTTCTGGTTTCTTTTTCAAATCTTTGGTCCTTATTATCTTCTTATCTTGAACTTGTGAGAGCATAGGACACTTATAAGACACATACCATTACACATTTATCCATGAGATTGACATACATCAACAATCTCTCCCTTGTCAATTCCATGGCAAAATCCAAATATACTGAGATATATAATATACATGATTGCCCACAACCCAAATTACATGGACTAAAAAATACATAAGACTTATCATTAAACTAAACATGGTGGTCTTCATGACTTGTGCTTTGAGTAAAAAGTCCTGCAATCACAATTACAAAACAATCACCTTCCTCATGCCAAGAGACAAAGATATGAACAAGATAAAGAGCAAATACATGAGATAAAATTAGGTGCTTTAAATTCAATTAGGTTGTATAAGTCTTCAAATATTTTGTTTTTTTTGTTAGTGTTTGCTCCCCCTATTTTGTAAAGTGACTCCCTCTCACTTTCACATCTCTTAACCACTCTATCAGTGGATTTGAACTATTTTTCCCCCTTTTTGACTAGAATTGACAAGTATAAAAACAAGTAAACCATAAGCCACACAAAGGAAAGAGAAATTTGGCAATATAAAATCTATTCATTAGAAAATTGCAGTACATTATCAAGCCCATGAGGCTACAAGTATACACTAGGGGACTCCCTTAGGCTACAAAAATAAGTACAAGCCTCAAACATACAAAGGGCCCCTATAAGGCAAAACATAGACAACCTAACAAGGAACCTAATGCCACTCTGAGCATGAATACTTCTATACAAAATTTTTTCATCTAGGCAAAGAAATACCATTAAAGAAAAAAAAAATACAAGATACATGCTCCTAGGGCAAGAAATGGGTGAAACCACAAAACTCAGTCATCTCTAGAATCATTCTCCTCATTAGCTACTCCCTCTTTGTCTCCACATGCATCTCCCTCACCATCATCCTCATCACTCTCTTCCTCATCATCATCCTCACCATCAGAAACACCACCACCAATAGTACCACCATGTGCAACATCCTCATCATCAGAGTGGGGATCCTCCTGAAACTGAGGGGTTAGAACATGGAAAGCCTCCTCACCCTTGGGTTCAACATCACTGTCTGAGCCACTGATGGATGCCAGCTCTATGGGATGGTTTGGATGATCAGCATTATAGCCTACCACTAGCTTCTTTTGGTTGGTGGCAAGAGTGTTTTAATTCTTCAAGACTTTTAAGACTTTGTGCATTAGCGTGTGGAGAAGCCCCATCATGGTGGACTTCATAGAAGTAAAGCGGGCTCTGGATAGGCCTGGTCTCAGTGTGGAGGTGGAGGATGAAACTGCTGCATCGGTCTAGATCAAACCCATCTTCCTTAGGGTCCCGTGACCCACTGCTCTCCCATCCTTCCGGCCCTTGGGTGCAACCTTGAAGGGTACCTTCTCCGCTTGCATGATGCGAGTCACAAGTGTAGGAAAAGGCAGGCTTCCTGTAGAGTGTGTTAACTCGTGTGCTTGAATCATCATGTAGCATATGATAAAGGGCAAATCGATCCTCTGAGAATCAAGGATGGCGTCGATTAGATAGGCTGTGTCACTTGTGAGACTGCTCCTATTGGTGGTAGGAAGGATGTTGTAGGTGAAGATGTAGTGTAGAACTTGAATGATCAACCGATAGTCGTTGTGTGACAGCTTCTCAGCTCAGTTAGCAAATCTCCCACAGAGCCTTTCAACCCTGGCTCCCTTTTGCTTTATAGAGAGCTTGTGAACATGGAAGGCAATGGGGTCCTGGCTGACGCAAAGTACCCCAAATAGGCAAGAGATGTAGTCGGGGTTAACCTTCAAAGGTATCCCATTCACCATCGTTCTATTAGAGAGTTGTGCATTGTTGATGTCAAAGAATTTCACATAAAAAATCCACACAGCTTCTTCTTAGACTAGCCCGTTCATAGAGAAGAGGGGTAGCCACTATCTTCCCTCTAAAATCTCCAAAAGCCTAGCAGTGCGTGGAGTCTTGGTCTCCACATAGACGTTCATTGATGATGAACCTTTTAGAAAAGAATCCTCTGATAATGCTTGAGACTCGTGGCATCTCGGTAGGGAGAGAAGGAACTAACGTTCCTCTTCGATCTTGGCTAGGGTGGAGAATCCACCATAGGTCTCTTGCTAGGATTCCGAGAAGGATTGGATGAGGAACAACCATTCGACGTGGTCTTCTTCATGTGAGGAAGCATGATGATCTATGGAAAACTTAAGTTTGAGAAGGAAAACCAAAACAATTGGCTTGGGAGCTTTGGGGAGACAAATAAGCATGATTTTGAGTGAAAAATATGTAAAATACTCACTTAGCGCCTATTTGAATAACATGCAATTGCTGTCCCAAAAATACCCCCAAAATTGATTTCGAGATCCACAATCGGTTTGGGCGTAATTGATTGTGGATCTAGTAGTCGATTGTGACTATGGTTTTGAGCATTTTTGCTCAATTTTTGGAGTGGGATCTCCCCACTTTCTACCAGAGCACAAGCCCTGCTCCCTTGATCCTTTGCCTCTCCTATCACTGCACTTCATGTACTTGGGAAAATCCACATGATTTTCCTAAATGGTGCACAATCTTATAGCACTTTGAAGGGTACTTAAACCGTTTTGGAATCAAGAGGTTTGGTTAAGATGTTAGCAAGTTGATCTTCAGTCTTTACATAGTCCAAGAACACAACCATTTCTTCCACCAATTAGTGAATGAAATGGTGTCTAATGTCAATGTGCTTTGTCCTATAATGTTGGGCAGGATTCTTAGAGATGTCAATAGCACTTTTGTTGTTTACAAATAGACTCATGGTGCCTTGCTCCAACTCGTAGTCTCTTAGCATTTGTCTTTTCTATAAGAGTTGGGTGCATCCACTACCGGTTGGAATATACTCAGCCTTGATAGTTGACAATGAGATGGAGTTTTATTTCCTGCTATGCCAAGAAACAAGACTGTTGCCTATATAAAAGCAACTTTCACTTGTGCTTTTGTCATCCTCCACATCGCCAGCCCAATTAGCATTTGAGTACCCTGGAATATCAGATGTGGTGTCAAATGGGTACCACAACCCAAACTCTGTAGTCTCGTGGACATACCAAATGATGTTCTTAGCTGCCTTAAGATGTGATTCTTTATGGGCAATTTGATATCTAGCACACACACCTACACTAAAGAAAATAATTGGTCTATTTGCAGTCAAGTAAAGCAAACTCCCACTAATGCTCCTGTAGTAGGTGGAGTTAACCTCAGCTCCCTCAAGGTCTTTAGTGATCTTGTCACTTGTGCTACTGGGGGTGCTAACTAGTGTGGATTCTTGCAATCCAAACTTGGAGACTAAGTCTTTTGCAAACTTGGTTTGACTCAAAAAGATGCCATTACGTATTTGCTTCATCTGAAGATCCAAGAAGAACCTCAGTTCTTATTCCATAGTCATCTCAAATTCTGATTTTATTGTTTGGGTAAAACCATGAGACATCTCCTCACTGGTAGACCAAAAATGATATCATCTATATATATCTGAACAATGAGTATGTGACCATTTTGCTTTTTAATGAAGAGTGTTTTGTCCACACTCTCTCGATCAAAATGGTGATCAAGAAGGAATCTAGTGAGTCTCATACCAAGCTCTTGGAGTTTGCTTGAGACCATATAATGCCTTGAGTTTGTATATGTAGTTCGACAAGTGTGGATCAACAAATCCCTCCGATTGCTCCATATATACTTCTTCTTGAAGAACTCCATTTAGGAATGCATTCTTGACATCCATCTGATACAATTTAAATTTTAAATGACATGCTATAGACAAGAGAATCCTAATGGACTCCAATTTGGCAACATGAGCAAATGTCTCCTCAAAATCAATCATTTTATTTGGGTATACCCATTTGCAACAAGTCTGGCATTGCTCCTTGTCACTGTACCATGTTCATCATGTTTGTTTTTGAAAATCCATTTGGTACCAATGACATTCTTGTTAGTTGTCCATTCGGTGAGAAACCATACGTCATTCATTTGGAATTGATTTAGTTCCTCTTACATGGCCAAGATCCAATCTGGATCATTTAGAGCCTGTTTGATACGTTTTGACTCTATTTTGAATGTGAAGCAAAAGTGACTAAGGATGTTTTCAATTTGTCTCATAGTCTTCACTCCAATGTTGGGATCACCAATAATGTCAGCTCATGATAACCCCTTGGTGAGCCTCTTGTCCTTGGGTTGAGGTTGGATTTCTTCAACATTATCTTCAGAACTAGATTGAGAAGAGTGCTCTTCTTGAGATTTCTCAATTTTCAATTGAGATGAGCTCTCATTCTCATTGTCAGACAACACAGCTAGTAAGTTTCCTTGCTCATAAGTTGCCTTAAAGTCATCTACCGCTACATTAATTGACTCTTTCACGGTGTGAGTCATAATGTTGTAGATACGGTAGGCTCTACTAGTGGTGGAGTATCCTAAGAGCATGACCTCATCTCTCTTTCCATTAAACTTGCTTAGATGTTCTTTGTCCTGAAGAACATAGCAAGTGTTGCTAAATACTTTAAAGTATTTCACAGTTGGCTTTTTGCCACTCCACAATTCATAGGGTGTTTTGAGCGTACCCACTCTAAGATAAACACTGTTAAAGACATAGCACGCTGTGCTAATTGCCTTAGCTCAAAACCTCTTGGCTATATTTTTGCTAGTGAACATTGACGTAGCCATGTTGAGAAGAGTTCTACTCTTCCTTTCATCCACTCTATTTTCTTAGGGAGTTTTAGGGATTGAAAATTCATGTTTTACTCCTAACTCTGCACACCATTTTAAGAATTTATGATTGTCAAATTCTCTTCTATGATTGCTTCGAATTAGTTTGATGGTTAGATCATTTTCAACTTGATTCCTTTTATAAATGTTCAAAAATTAGTGAAAAGCCTCGGATTTTTCTCTTAGAAATGCTACCCATGTGTATCTAGAGAAATCATTAACCACCACCATGAAATATTTCTTCCCTCCTAGACTCTCCGTTCTAATTGGACCGGCCAAGTCTATTTGAAGAAGTTTTAGGAGTCTAGTAGTCTCTATTGATGTAACTTTCTTGTGAGAGACTCTAATTTGTTTCCCTATTTGACAACCTTTGCACATTGGGTTGTTAACTTTGGTTAGCTGGGGAAGGTCCTTGACTATCTCTTTCTTGCCAAGTCTTGCAAGATCCCTAAAGTTGAGGTTTCCTAATCTTTGATGTCGAAGATTGGTTTCATCCTTTCGGATCATAAGACAAGTGTCCCCATGTTGAGGATGGGGTTCAATGACATAACAATTGTCACTTGTTCTCACTCCTTTGGCCATGATGTTGTATTTCTTGTGGTCCTTGATCATACATCCATCCTTACCGAATTGAACTTTATAGCCTTTATCACATATTTGGCTAATGCTTATTAAGTTGTGCTTAAGGTCTTGTACAATGGAATGCCGGGGGCTGCTATTGTTCCTACCCCAGGGATTTTAACAGTGTTTTCATCACCAAATGTGACATATTCACCTTGAGTTTTTTCAAGTTTAGTAAATAAGTCTTTTGCACCGGACATATGTCTTGAACACCCACTATCAAGATACCATCTTGATGAGCTTCCGGCTCTTAGTGTAGTGTGAATGCCGAAACACTTTGGGTCATCCTTTTTACCCATACTCTCTTAACCTTGGGAGGTTTAGAGATTTGCCTTTTAGCACTTTGTTGTTGGGCTAAATCCTTCTTTCTTTAAAGGTTTCTATTTTTAACTTTTCGAAAATAGTTTCTTTTATTGACATTCCTCCCACTTTGCATCATCTTCGATTGCATTCTTTAGGATTTTATATCATTTGCCCTCTTTTTACAATCCACCTTAATGTGCCATTATAAGCAACAATAGTAGCAATAGAATAGGGGCCTTCTAGGTGCATGGGATTGTGTTGTCTTCCTTCTAGGTTGTTCATTATAAAATGATTATTGGGCTATTCTAGGTTTCTTATATTGACTAGGTTGTGTATTAGTCTTCCTAGAGGTGGAGACATTCCCTTGGAATCCTTTAGAAGTGGAAGCCTTGTTGACTTGAAATTTATTCCATGCCTCATTGGCATAGGAATAAGGCTTGTTCATCCCTTAAGCTCCTTTAGAGGAAGATGCTTTGTTTTATTGAGGTCTACTCCCAACCACTTGTGCATTGGATCTTATTTGGGGTTGCATGGATCTCTCCTAATCCCTACCTTGACTCATAGGTGCTTTACCTTTGAATGAGGTAGATTTTTTTTTTCTCAACCTTGTTTTACATTTGATAAGGTCTTTGTGGTTCCACCTTTTACTTTTCCTTCTTGAAAGATTGTGGAGGAGGTAGAGTAGATCCTTTGGCTTTAACAAAGCCATTCCTGAGTTGTTGAGTTGAGGATGAGCCATTAGACTCAAAATTATAACCTAGTCCGGTCATGTCCCCATACTCTTTGGGCAAGCATTGAGATATTCTTCCTTGTATTTTCTTCAAGTTCTTGATTTGTTTAAGGTAATCAAAGGACTTTTTTTTTTGAGTTGAGTACAAGTCAAGTTGAGAGATTTGTTCCTTTCATTTAGAGTCTTGACTTGGTCTTCCAACTCATGAATGAGTGAGTCATCACTATGGTACTCATTCCTATGCTCTTCTATGTTTTTGAGCTTCTCCTCAAGTTCATGAACCTTATTGGATAAATTTTTATTGTCCTCAAGAAGTCTTATTTTTTCATGCTTCCTATTGTCATTTTCTAAGCTTAGAAATAATTTAGCTTCATTGAGCTTCTTTTCTAGTTCCATTAGTTTAAGACTCATTTCCTCCTTGGCACATATGAGCAAGTAGTTTTCTTTAGAAAGTTCATTTTCCTTGTCACTTTCCAATAAAGACTCTTGTTGAAGAGTGGAGATAGTGTTTTCAAGGGATTTTGACTTTTCAGTCAACTCAATAACTTCCCTCTTGAGTTGTTTGTTCTTCTTCCCCAACTCACACTTTACACAAAAAGATCATAGAATGCTTCTTGTACATCATAGATCTCTTCATCTTCTTCATACTCTCCTTCATCTTCACTACTTGAGTTATTTGTTTCCAAAAATGAACTCATGAGAGTACTGAAAACCATTAAGGCTTTGATCTCTTGTAACGGAGCTTCCTCACTACTTTAGGAATCATGGTCCGAAGCCTCGGACTCATCATCCCATGTGGCAGCCATGGCTTTTCCCTTTGACTTGTACTTGTGTTTTTTTTTTCGATAAGTAAAATTTATATATTAATCTGGAAAAATAATTATACACGGGTATATATACATTGTTCAACATCTTTTCTGATTATATCAAGCAAAGTACTAGGGAAGTTTACAAGATAAAGTAGAATTTCATCATTCCCAGTTGCAGAAGATGCCATAAAGTCTGCACCTTGGTTTGCTTCACGCCATACATGATGAATCCTATCAGATTCCAATTCCTCCAAAGTTCGTCTTATCTCCCCAACCAATGGTAGAACCTGCCATGGGCAATTATATTTCATATTCAGAATTTCCACTGCCAATTTTGAATCCATGCTAACCATTACTTAAGAATAGCCACAATTTAGTACCATCTTCAGCCCCCTATACAGTGCATAAAACTCCATCCATAAAACATTTGGTTTATTTGAGAGACCAGCATATGCAAGTATTGTTGTACCATTGTGGTCCCTAATGACTCCACCATAGCCATTTTTATCTTGGGATACCGAGCCATCACATGTCAAGGAGACAAAGTTCTGATCCAGTTTTGGCCAAGTATAGAACCATGGCCCTCTCTTGATTGTTGAGTTCAATAATTTCCACTTAGCACATAAATAATCATGAAACGGGTCACCAGCTTCTATTGGGTTGATGTTTTGGAGTTTGCTTTGAATATTCATATGGATATTATCAAGAATCATTGAAATTGTTCTGCTTGTTGATCCAAATTTCCACTGATTCCTCTCCCACCATATATGATACAAGGACGCCTCAAAAGCCAATCTATTTATGAGAGAGCTAATCCCATGATCGTTAAAGATGTGCATAATCCAAGAGCACTCACTAGTGAATGTACGAGTTCTACGTCTTGTTGGATGAAACCAGCGGAGAACCTATTTCCATATAGCTGACATGAATGGGCATTGAAAGAATAGATGTTCATCCATTTCTCTCTCATTCCAATAAAAGGAGCATTACGAAGTCCTTAATATCTTCAATCTACATAGATGACTCTGAGTGGGTAGTTGTCTGGTCATCACCCTCCAACCCAAGAAGCTGTGCTTAGGGATATTATTATTGAACCAAACCACTTGATGCCAATCCACCATTGGACCATGGGCTTTGGTCACTTCCCATGCCGATTTGGTAGTGAATCTACCATGTGATGATGCTGTCCATATGACTCTATCTTCCTCACTCCCACAATTTTTCTATCTCCTGCAGCTCGCCCCATACTTCATTAAGGTCATGAGATGTAGTTTGTCCTATTTGCCATTCTTCATTGTCAAGGATGATAGATACCAATGTGTCCCCTTCCTTTGCACTCATAGCAAATGGGAGGTTCTTTAGAGAAGTCATTTTTGTAACCCGGTTAGGACTTTCTAATTTGTTTGTATTTGGAATAATCTTTGATATTTCTCCAAAAGAACTTCTTGAACCTCTTAGCCACAGGAGCCAAGTCATCATCCAAATCTTTATTTGATTCAAAGGGTTCTTCTACCTTGAGGGCAATGCCCTTCTTCTTGGTAGGTTCCATAATGGCCACTTCAAAAGTTTGAAGTGAGCCGATTAACTCTTCTAGTTTCATGACTTCTAGGTCTTTACTTTCTTTTACGGCGGTCACTTAATGCCTAAACCTTTTGGGGAGGGACCTAAGTATTTTCTTAACCCCCTTGGACTCGGGAATGTCCTCACCTAGACTTCTCATAACATTTACCAAGTTCGACAACTTGGCGTTGAATTGAGAGATTTCTTCATCCTCCTTCATCCTAAGAGCTACAAGTTGAGTTGTATACATTTGAAGCTTGGACATCTTTACGACACTTGTACCCTCGTGAGTAAAGGAGAAAAGCTTCTACGCTTCTTTTGCCATTTTAAGATTGGCTATCTTCCTAAACTCATCTGGGGCTAGGTCATTTGCTATGACATTCAATGTCCTAAAGTTGAACTTGTGAGCGTCCGCCTTGGCAGGGGTCCACTCACTTCTTAGTTTGTTGGGTTATGTATAGCCATCGACTATTGCACTCCATACCCTTGGGTCATAGGCATTGAAGAATATCTTCATTCAAGATTTCTAATAGCTATATTCTGTTCTATTGAAAAATGGAGGGGTGTTAATGGACATACCACTATCTTCTCTAGCTATCTAAGATTTTTGCTAGGATGTTACTCGGGATGTTAAGCCCTATGTGAGTAACCTAGGCTCTGATACCAATTGAAATTGCTTTAAAGTTATCCTAGAGAGGGAGGGGGGGTGAATAAGATATCTAATTTAATTTATTCATTTTTTAGTTTTATCTTGGGATTGATTTTAATCTTTTTAATTTAGAGCAAGTGTGTGTGTGCTCCAAAGTGTCTACTCAATATTTTGTTAAACAAGTGCTATGCAAGAGTAGTTAGGAACATGTAAATAAAGAGACAAACAATCACACACATAATCCATAACAAGATATTTATAGTGGTTCAACACTACGACCTACGTCCACTCTTCTAAAGCTCACTCCCGAGCTTAGGTATATTTCATTTAGGTAATATTACAACCTAGGTCAATATACAAAACCTAACTATTTGTTCACAAGAAAACTAAACACTCGATGTCTCTGGCAAGTGTGCACTACTTTCGGTGTCTCCGGCGGAGGTAGTCAAGCTTCTGGTGTTTCTAGTAGAAGTAAAACAAGCACAATGATAAGTATGAATGCAAAGTAAAGCAAATATTACCATAAATTGGTTGATGTTGCTACTTGCTCAAAGCGGGGTGCTCTTTGTTGAGCTACTTTGCCTTAACTACCCATAAGCTCCAAGTACTTTGCTCTAGTGCTCCTTGAATTCAGCCAAGTGTGAGTTTCCTCTAGGAAAAGGCTCACCACAAGTTCTCCTCAATGGTAGTATAATGGTTTTCAAGAGGAGAGAAAGAGAGTGATTCTAGTGTATGATGTTAGCTATTTAAGCTCAAAACCAGTAGGGCAATGGTGTTTTCCATAGTGG
>JAOXJP010116067.1:0-13976 GCA_025762735.1 Platanus orientalis
CTCAGAGATTCATATGATGATCATGGGAAATCATATGTAGATATGTGGTTGTTTAATGAACTTTACTAATTTCTATGTTCAAGAACAGTAAACTTCCTTCAGTTTTTTATCTGTTCCATTTTGTTTAAGTTAAAAGTATGATTAACACTTTTTTTTTCATTTTGTACATGAAATTATAATTTTTATAAGATGCTTAGTATTGTAAAGAATTAATTTATAAACTATATTGTTCTATATATTATTTAGTAAATATGAAACATATATATATTTTGTTTTCTATAATCATTCTAAGACTTAATTCAATGTTTCCTTTAGTTTATTGTATTCTTATTGAGTGTGTTAAGCTTACCCCAATTTAACACCACAGATTAGGAGATCGTAGAGTAGCGATTTTAGTTAGAGATGGATTAGTGCCAGATGAAGTTCATTTATTTAAGTTATTTTAGTTTAGAAACATGATATCTATTTTAGTTCAATTGGTTTATTTCAGTTTATTTGGAAGGAATGTAATAAGTAATGGATTTTATTAGTTAGATTATTTATTGGTTTATGTTAGACTATGGGTTATTTAGATTGGAATGTCAAACTATGGTTTATGATTATATATGTTTATATGTCTACGGAAAATTATGGTTTATGGATTTTTATATATAGGCCAGACTTGTGGGAATGTGATATATGGTAATGTTTAATGCTATGTGATAGATGAATTATTCCGTTGTGTATGAATATGAAAATGATTAAAGAAAAAGCTAATTTTTGTTTTTACAAGAAATTTATATGTAAATGATTACAAATGTTAATGTCACATGTCAAAATTCATGGCCCTATTGGTATGGGTTTCAAGGCATGACAGATGTCCCATTCCTGGCCCTAAGGATCCACCACCTTTACATCAAGTGTTTTCTTGTCACTTAATAAAATTTTCTCTTTATGAGTTAAGAAATCGATCAAAGCTTTGTTCCTTGGCGTGAAAAAATGGTTTAGAAAAGGGTATAAATTAGATACAATGAACTTCTTCTCCAGTAACCAAATTAGGTTGGCTTCAATGTTTCCAACTCTCATGATGCCCTCCATCAACATGAAAGACTCACTTATCCTAAAACGTCTGTTTGATCATTTTACCATTGATCAACATGAGCCAAATGTCGGCTCTGCCTCACCCACCAAGCAACACCACTACCCCTCCTTCTTAAGTACATATTCTATCATTTGTAAGCCACCCACTAATCTGCTCAAGCCCTCACCTAGTGAATCTTTCTTCCGATTCCTCTACCTTGTAGTAAGGACTAATTGGGTGATCGGTAAGGGTAGTGCAATCATTCATGTCCATGAAGAAATTGGAGCTAAGATCCACATCGATGACACTGTACATGGTTGTGATGAGGGATAGCTTTTTCTATTATTTCAGCCTCTTTGTTTATCAAGTTAAGGTGGTGATACCTACAATGTAGACATAGTTAAGGTAAATTGTAAGAGTTGTCTTGTTTCTCAGCTATCAAATTGGAACTCGATCTAATGGTTCAAGTTAATACTTCTAATTTTAAGGTTACATTTTCTTTTACATAAGTCTTATTTATAAAGTTATAATAAATGATAAGAGACAAACAAAAGTTAATTGTTATGGGAGGATTTTGTGAGAATGGTGTAGAAGAGTTTCAGGGAAGGGCTTGGGAGTTTTTTGGGATTCTATTATAGCTTTGCTTTTAAAAACTTGAAATCCTGTGTAAAACCCATGAAGATGTGAGTGAGAGGACATAGGAATGAGAGAAAAGTAGAAAAGTGCACATGTGGCATTTTTTGTAGTTTTTAATTCATTTTAAGAGAGAGAGAGAGAAAGATGTAGGTGAGAAAAAATTGGGATAGAGGAGATGTGATTGAGAATAAATAGGTATAGGAGAGGAGAAACCATTATAGGGGTTGTCCACATGGTACTCTTAAAAACATCCAAAAAACCAATTAAAATTAGTAAGGGTTGTCCACGTAGGCAACCCTTTACTTTAGTGTATATAGATGATCATTTGAACATTTTTTTTAATACTATTTTAACCCTTAACCCCATTTTTATAGGTACCTATTTTTTCATTTGAAATTTGTTTTTTTTTTATAGTTTTAACCCTATACACCCTATCCTTTGTATGTGGCGACATAAGGAGATAGAAAAATTGGGTGTTGCAGATCCTTTCTCTTAAATCACATTACAAGTAAGTACAAACCTTGAATGTGTAGGTACACATGTTGACACAACATACCATAGATCTACATAATAGATGTAGAGAAATTGGGGCCTATATCTGTTGGTGTAGACTAAAAATATATCTTATATCTGTTGAGGGTTTGATTTCTTGCACTATAATACAGAGGCAGGTAATGGGATCTATTGATATACAGTAGTTCTACATGCGTAAGTAAGATGGGTTAGCCCTTTAAACCTCAATCTAGTTTTGGTCAATTCTTACTAAGGTTTAGTGTTTTAATCAATTCAACCCAACATTTTAGTCTAGTTTTAGAAACCGTGGTTCATACTTTTCTCATTCTAGGGTGTGTTTAGTTGCAAGTGTCAACCATAACCCTGTTCAGTTAAACCTTATCTTGAGCAAGATCAAATCTTCTATTTTCATGATCAAGATATAATTCTCCACCACCAAATGTGAATCCTAAAACCCAACCCTCTCATCTAATCAAGGAGGCATAGAATATAATCCGGAAAACTTCTTCCCCTAAACACTATAAAATCCCAGTCTTTGTTAAAATCAAAACAATTGATTCCCCTTCAAAAACAGAAGCAATCCTTCTTCAGTTCTTCCTTCTAGATCTTCCATATGTTTTTTCAAATTGACAAACCTACATGTAACTAAAAATATCAATTTGGCATAGGATCATATAGAATCATCACTACCAATCTCTTCCCTATTAAATTCTCTAATTTCTAGTTCTTCTTGCTAAAGGTTTCAAAGATTAGCATGTCATAATCACTTTCTCTGGTCTCTCTCTCCACCAAATCGTAGACTATGGTTCAAATCAAGCCAATCGATGCTCATGATTGCCTTGGTATGTCCTTAGTACGTAATGAATGCTTTTGATGTGTTTAAGTGTTTTAAGGTTTAATTGTTAAGCATCCAATGATTTTTGGTCGCATGAGAATGAATTGTTTATATATATATATAGTGGTGCATTTCGGTTTTTAAATTGTGATGAGTCTTGTAGTTAATAAATTTTCAATTCTTTTAAAGAAAAGTAATAGATTTGATAAATCATAGTTTGTTTGGTTATTCAGAAGATTTTAATTAGGATATACCTGTGAAAATCTTCTTTTTATTGTTTCTTCATTTTCCTTCTAATTATTTCTTTGTTGTCATGATTTTGTGTGTCTCAGTGTGTGTGTTTTCAATAATATCATTAAGTCTGTGAATGATATTGCAGGAAAAAAAATCCATTATATATCTTTTGACACCTTGTCGATATGAAATAAATAAGGTTACATAAAAGATTTAATTCTCTATATGAAATAATTAAAATCATGTCTTTCCTATAGTGTTCCTTATGCTAAGGCTTCTTATTTAGTAAGTTTTAATGAAGATACAAATATAAAATACAAATTATATGATTAACACATGAAATCTTTCGAATGTATTCTAAACACCTTGAACATGATACTTCCGGATGATATTTGTCCCTCAACCTAAATTTGTTTTGGGTAGAACCCTCAACTTCTACCTAGGTGGTGGTGTTATATCTAGGAAGACTGTTTTTTATTTATTTATTTATTTCCTTTAAGACTCAATTGGATCAAAAGAACAAAAAACAAGAAACATAAGAGAACTTATAAATAGATGAACAAAGAAAATAGGGACAACTCTATTATTCCATTAAAAATAGAGATATAAACCCTATTATATTCTTTGGTTTAGTATAAAATAATATAGAATAGTAGAAGATTACAAATCTTATAATAAACTGAAACCCATGAGACTTGAATTAGGCCTAAAAACTTGTCGAGAGCAAAACAAAGTTTTTGTCCTTTCTTGAAATCCCATAGTTTAATCACATTTGTTGCTTACAAATCAAAAGCCTTGCTCATCTCATTCCATTGTTTTATCAATACAAATTGCTTTAAGTTATCCTAGAACTTAAAACTTAGGTCCCATTCTTGGCTCCGAAGATCCATCACCTTTACATTCAATGATTTCTTGTCACTCAACAAACACTTCTTTTCATGAGTCATGAAACTGATCAAAGCTTTATTCCTTGACATGAAGAAATGACTTGAAAACGGATTTATGTGACATCCCGATATGTTTCATGCACTTAGTAAGGTCATAGATACATAATTGATAATTAATTATTTTGATATAATTAATTTTGATATTAATGGTATTTTAACACACATAAATGAGAGAAGAATTTAATTAGACATAGAAAGGAAAAGAAGGCAATAACAAGTTAAAGACATGACAAGTTTTGAAATTGTCCCAGATAGTTGGGATAATTTCATAAATAAATCTATATCAATCTCATAAGAATCACCGTATAAATTGAGTATTTTTTAATGCCACAAATGGTGAGTGAATGTAAGTTTCTTAGAAAAAGTTATGACAATTTTTCCACCAGGTGTTTATGTTGTCTAGTATGGTTTAAGTTAGTAGATTTAGGGAAACTTTAAATTTAAACATGTATCAACTCCTAACGAATTAGCTAGAAATGTATATACCATTAAAAAACTTTAGGAGTCTATTTTCTAACACAATAGACGACGATCAATTACAAGTTTTCTAGAGAAAGTTATGACAATTTCTCATAAAGTGTCTGTGCTGAAAAAATTATGGGTAGCATGACATCATAAAAGCGAAAATTCTATATAACCACAAAAATCATGATTTTTACTAGATTTTAAGGATATTATCACTAGAGATCTATCTAAACACAAAATTAGAGATTAATTTTATTATTTAGACCTATAAAAATATAAGATGAATGATCTTTTGAATAAGTTTTGCAAAATTAGGGATTTTAAAAAGAAAATGAAGGAAAAAGTTGGGTTTTACAAGAGATTTAGGATTTTTGAAGAACTTGAAGTTTATAAACAAATTTGCAAGTAAAGAGGTAAGAACATAAGTAAACTATGTTTTGTTTTTGAAATCCCCAAGTTCCTGAATACATTTAATTATATTTTGAAAAGATTTTGATAATGTTGCTTTAGTTTTTTATTTGTTCAAGTTTTAAAACCTTTGTTTTGTAAAGAAAATTGTTTTGTAAAAAATACAATTAAACTATGATTGTTTTCATCCCTAGGTTTATAGATTCTTACTATTCTATTGTTTTGAAACCATTTTGTAAATGATTTTATTGTTTTTCACTGGTTTTGATTTACCTAAAGTCTTAAAACATGATTTTAAAATAGATAAACTAATTTTGTAAGAACATGATTAATTAATGATTTATTTTTAATTCCTTAAGATCCTGGAATGCTTTAATCTTTATTTTAAATCCATTTTGCACCGATATTATATGTAGAACTATATTTTTAAAGAAGATCAAGAGTTTTTTATGGAGGGTTTTGTTCTTAAACATGGAATATCCATTCTATGGTTTGTTTTGAATTTGTTAATATTTGTAAAAGTATTTGTTTATTGATTTACAAAGAAACTTACATTTTTTTTATTTCAAATGTGTATGGTATAGGTTCTTAGCATTTTTGAAATATCAATTTTTAAAGAAAAGTATTGTTTTATTTCATTATTGCTCTTGATTTAAAAAAAGTAATGTTCCAATCACATTTGTATTGTTTTGAAAAAGCTCATATATATATAGTTTGTGCTTAAGAGGATCAAACAATATCTATTATATGTGTTTTGAATTAGTTATTGTAAAGAATTTATTCATGATGGTTATATGTTTTGATTGAAACTATAAAATAATGATATGTTTTGTTATAAAGCCACTCTATCCATTAAGGAGTCTAATTAATGGGACACACTTCATCGAGTATATGGTATAAACTATTATGAATCCTCACAACTAACATAATTGGTAGTAGTAACTCACCTCATTGGGTATATGGTGTGAACTATTGTGATCCTTATCACCGAGGGATAAATGGTACAAATTGTTATATGTATTGGTTTGATATCAGATATATATTATGTTTTGTTCTAGCTATGATATGGTATATGTTTATGATCTTTTTTGTTATAATTAAATTAAAAGAATACGCTTAGCATTGTTTTTCTATTTTATACATAAAACTATAGTTTCATAAGATGCTTAATATTGCGAAAAATTAATTTATGAACGATACTATTTTGTATATTATTAAATAAATATGAAAAATATCTATCTCGTTTTCTGTAATCATGCTAAGACTTGATCCAATGTTTCCTATAGTTTACATGTTTTCTTATTAAGCTTGTCACGTTTGCCCTAATTAGACACCATAAATGATGAAGAGATTGTAGAGTAGCGGTTTCATTTAGAGATGGAATGGAGATTGGATGGATTTGATCTATGCTATGAAACATTGAGATTTATTTATTTCAGTAGAGGCATTATGTTTATTTTATCTCAGTTAGTTTATTTGAAAGGGATGTAATAAAATAGTGGATTTTAGTAGTTCATTTAATATTTGATTTCAATTAATGTCGGACTTTAAGTATTTGGTTTGGAATGTCAAATATACAAGTTTATGATATTTAGTTCATAGTTTATTATAGATATGGATTTTGTACATAGGTCAGACTTAAGAGAATGTGATGAATGGTTATGTTTAATTGTATGTGATTGTCGAATTATTCCACTACGTATGATTATGAAAGTAATTAGAAGAATGCAAAAAAAAATTATAGAATCTTTTTATGTTAATGAATGAATGTGTTAATGTCACTTACCGAAATTCATGGCCCTATTGATATGGGTTTTGGGGTATAATAATTTATATCAGATACAATAATAGGCTTCTTCTTCGCTAGCCAAATTAGGTTGGCTTCAACATTTTCAATTCTCATGATATCCTCCATCAACATGGAAGACTCACTCATCCCAAAATGCCCTTTCGATCCTTTAACCATTTATCGGCCTAAACCGAATTCTAGCTTCGCCTCATCTACCAAGTGGCACCACTACCCCTCGTTGAGTGCCTCTTCTATCAATTTCAAACCACCCACTCATCAACTCAAGCCCTCAGTTGGTGAATCTATTGTACGAATCCTCTGCCTTGTGGTAAAGACTGATGGGGTCATTGGCAAGGGTGGTGTAATCAATCGTTAAATCCATGAATAAAGTGGTGCTAGCATTAATGACTGTACATGGCTGCGATGGAGGATCACTTTTTCTATTATTTCAATCTCTTTCTCAAGTTGCATTGTTAAGAGAAAAAAAAAAAAAAAAAGTTCCTAAAAGTTAAAGAGGAAAAAAAGAAGAATTAAATAAAGAGTATGATTATGAGATGATTTGAGAAAAATTGAAGGCTAGGGTTTTGAAAAACATAGGTATTTTGTTCACAAATGAATGCAATGCTGCAAAACAATAGATGAAGAAGAAATCATTAAAAAAAAAAAGTGACATTGTCTCAGGTAAGAAGTTGAAATAACCAATGATTGACTAAAGCTAAGAGAAATCAACACCATCACTGATGAGAGTGAGAGACTTTGGTAGGGTTTTAAAAATATGAACTTAGGGTTTAGAACTGTTATATTAGCTGCTATACTAGAAGATAACACAAATACAATACAAAGAATAACACTTCACTATATACCCAAGAGAATACATAAGTTAAAGACTTTTTTTTTTTTTTTTTGGTTATAAAAATAAGGGTTCCTCCCCTTTATATTGGCAAGCTATGTCCCTTTAGAATCTTTCCATTTGTCATGCATCCAATGATATTGAGTCTTCTAGAATGCTTTACTATCTCCTATTGTGAATTCTTCTAGAATCCTCCATAGAAATATCCAGAAGTCTCTTAATTTTAGAATTTTCTAGAACATTTCCTATTTGGCTAGGTCATAATAGACTTTGACAAATCACTATAGTTAATATATCACAACTACCACATATAAATCTCTAATTCTATTTATACAATGTACAAGTCTGTTGGGTTAAAGGTCCAAACCTTAGCCTGTCAACAAGACTGTGACACGTAACTAATTATAAACTTTAAAGTCCAAAATAAAGTATAAAAACTAATATTAATATCAATATATTGAAAAACCAAAGTATATATTTTCAAAATAAGCATAAAAACAAAATAGCATCTTTAAGGTCTGAGTTTACATGGTTAGAAGTTCAAGTTTAAAGTCTAACTTCTTACCAGTTTAGCTTTATTCCAAGTTTTTTATTCTTTCTTTCTTTTAAGGGTTTGATTGTTTTTTAGAGCTCATTTGTTGGAGATTTTATAAGAGAAACCTTAAGCCCTCTCCCCTACAAAATATGAAATTTCTTATTTTGTTCAAACTTGGTTTTGGATCATTTTAAGATTTACAAGACTTGGTTAAGTCACATGAATCGGTGTCAGTCAAATGAATCTATTGAGCTAATAACTTGACTTAATGAGTCATGTATAACTTGGAGTCAATCGCATGAATCGACTCAAGATTTAGAAGTCGAATCAACTCGGAGGAGTAAAAGAGTCAACTCGGGGAGTCGACAAACTATGATGGCACCCCCTTTTCTTGAGGTAGTGATGCTTGCAGTGTAGACATAGGTTAACCATAAGAGTTGTCTTGTTTCACCACTGTTATATTGGAACTTGATCTAATGGTTGAGATTGAAACTTCTAATTTTCAAGTTAGTTTTTCTTTTACGGAGCTATTATATATATATATATATATATATATATATATATATATAATAAATATGAAGGACAAATGAAAGGTAATTGTAATGAGAGGCTTTTGTGAGAATGATGTTAACGAGTTACAGGAAAGGGTTTGGAAGTTTTTGGGGATTTTATTCTAAATTATTTTTAATAGAATGTAAGATTGCTGAAGGCTTTTAATTCTTCATATTTCTCACTTAGCATAACAATCTTGGATTGCACATCCCGTATGCGTAGGCAGTCTTGTCAAATCTCACATAAATCTGTTGTGTGTCATATTCTCGTGTTTTCTTTTATCTCTTCATTTATTTTATTATTGACAGCGTATGAGATTTAGGCATGCAGTTTCCAATGCTAATCTTGTCAGGTGCAGACTTCCAGTTGGTTAAAGTCACAGTCAGTCCCACAAGTATGGACTTTCAACTGGTTAAACTTTGAAGTCATGGTGTGAAATGTTGATGGGTTCTTTTTTTAACGCAAAGGATTAGGAACGAACACCTTAAGTCAGTCAAGGCCAGTAGTGCCCCTAGTGGGTCATGTTTTATGCTGTTCACTTCCTACCCAATTTAACAAGAAGAATAAGGCAATTACATGCAAATTCTTTTACAATGGTAAATTATAACCACATACGCAATCACTTTCAACCTCTTCCATGTTATTTTCTGTTCTTTTTTTTCTTTTTTTTTCTTCTAATTTTCCCTTTATTTCCCTGGCATGTTATGCAAATTGTTGGACCTAAGACTACGGGTGGGCATGGGTTAGGCTTGGGCTGGGCCATGGTAGGCCCAGGTGTGGTACTAAAATTATAGCACAGGCTCGGACTTGGGCTTGGGCTTGGGTTCAAACATCTTAAAAAAAAGCTTAGGCCGAGGCTGGACCCTAGTTAATTTATGAGGCTCAGGCCAGGCCTCAGGTTGGCTCATGAATTTCAAAAAATATTAATTTTGAAATTTAAGTTTAAACTCAAAACCTATTCTATAAGATTATATTAATTTTTAAAAGCTAAGAAAACCATATATTTAAATTCTAAGCATTGTTTTCTATAAAAAAAATCATTGATTTTATGAAGAGAACAGGGATTGCTCCCTCACCAAAAAATTCATTTCTCTACTTTGACTTGTATCAAAAAATAAAAACCAACCAAAACAACGTAAAAAAAAAAAAAAAAAAAAAACCACAAAAGGCATAATGAGGATTGCTCCCTCAACAAAAAAATTCAAAGAATGATCTACAGCAGAAGTAGATGTTATCATTACCTTTTGCAAAAGACTATTTTTACCATCTTAGCTACAAAACATTAATGAGTTTAAAAGACTTATTATATTATATATATAAAAGTTTGGGCCGAATAGGAGTAAGTCCAGTGGGCCCATTCTAAGACCTGGTAAATCTCTGTTAGAAGTAGGATTCAGGATTTATTGTTGTGGCATATCCACAACATTTGCCAATCAGCATGGATTTGGTGTACCCCCTTAATGAACGCCTAAAGTCCAAACCATGTAGGAGTCATATGACGTTAAAAAAGTAATTTACACATTTTGGGAGGAGTGATTTTCCCTTTTCGGTGTCATGTGTCCTTGAATGGGGGGGACTTTAGGCTTTCGTTAATGGAGTGCACCAAACCCAAGGGGTCTGCTAATAGGCAAAAAATTGTACCCAATTGATTAATTTTTAACCCCCAGATAATACCTTTATTCTCTTGTCATGGAACCATTGCTTGAGCTGTACATAATAAAATTCCACCTTCATAAGGTAAGTCAAAGCTAAACTTCTCATTCTATGTTCAATGAGTATGTAGGAGGATCCGTAATCATTTTCACGCTCACAGACTTGAACAACTTGAGAATTTGAACTAGAGGATTGCATTGCCAACCTGTGAAAGATTTTTTTTTTTTTTTTTTTTAGTGTGTGTAGGAAAGAAATCTGTGAGTAGGAGGAAAAGAAAATAACAGGTTGACTGAGGGTCGGTGATGGTCATTTAATACCTTCTTGCATTCAAACCCACCACCCTCGGAATCACAAGTCTCATGCCAAAGCAGTAATGTCTGTCTGCCTCTCTCTTTCTCTAGGTAGTTCCCCACCCACCTCCATCTCCATCTATTCTAATTAAATGCTGGTAATCTTTCTTAGGTCCTCTGTTTTGGTAAGGATATCTTGGGATCGGTTTATGAACACTTTTCTTAACAAACGCTCATCAGTGAGCCATGTCAATCCATGTCAGGGGCGGACACATCAGCGTTGAAAAGTGATTTTCATTTTTTGAGGGGCGCACATTCACTTTTTTGCGCTGATGAGCCCGCCACCTGACAAGGAGCAGGGGTTAGCATTCGTTAAGGTGAGCATTTTTTATCCATTCACACGTTTTCTACATCTTTCACACAAAATTGCCCTAATTTTGAACAGAAATTACCGATCACACCCCAGATAACCACCGGAAAAAGTTGCTGAACTCCTCACCGATCCGATTTCCCTCTAAATCCCAACTTCCGCCTCGACCAACAGCGGCGGCGCCACCGTCGCTTCGTCGACTACTTCCGCTGAATCCGTCGCTCCGGAAGCTATTTCGGGTGAAAATCCTGCCGGAAAATCGAAACGACATAGTTCGCGAAGAGAACGACGACGATGCCGAAGAAGCCAACCTATCTACGTAGTCCTTCAACCATGCCCTTCCTCCGGCAACCTCCGCTGCCACGTGAGATCCCGGAGGCTCCGTCGTAGGCATATTCACCGGAGATGCCACGTCATCATTCTCCTTCCTGCTAAGACGACTGCACTCCGAAGCTCCTCGCATGTGCGCGGGCCCCAGCACGACCTCCGATTCCTCTTCCACCACGTACTCGAACGATCCCACCGAGTACGATCGTCGGGTGTTGTCGGAATCGGAGGCTAATATCCTGCGACTGACGCTCCCGATCGCAATCCGGAAGCTATCACGGCCGGCGGAGGAAGACGACGGCTTCATCAAACATTCCGATTCGGCCACGTGGATGCTGGATCGGCAGAGAGGGCAAGTGTGGCTGGATGCAAGCCACGTGTCTATGCAGCGAGCGTGGAAGGCATGACAGCAGAGCGGCAAGAGGCGGAGCTGATCGTGCGGCTCGAATCTGGAGAGGCAAACGGCGCAATCGGCGACCGAAGATCGGCGTAGTCTGGTGACGGAGTTGAAAGAGAAGAGAGGAAGCGAGTCGATCAGCGTCTGATCTTCTGGGGACACACGGCGGCTGTAGAGGCGGTTAAAGTGATGCGGTTCGGTGGACGCAACGTCGTTGTCGGCGGAGGAGCTGCTACATGAGCGGTTGAGGTAGCGGAAGAGGAGGTGGAGGGAGACCGAGGCAAAGAAAACGGCGATTAGGATGAGGCCGATGATGAGAAGGCTAGGATTTAGATTATTAGAGGAAGAACCGCCATTCTTGTGAGTATCAACTGAGGTCTCCGCAACTACACCTCCTAGGGTTTCCAGCGACGGCGGAGGAGGTGGAAACAAGAAATCGAATCGCCGAGGCATCATGGTTTCTCTGTAGATCTGTTAGTAGCTGTGAAGGTTTTTTTCCAGAGAGAGAGAGAGAATGGAGGCTAAAGTTGCGCCAGTTGCAGTGCCGAGAAGGAGAAGAAGAAGTAGCGAAGCTTAAGTTGTGCCAGTAGATTTCAGAGAGTCAGAGTTTGGTTAAGAGAGAAAAGAGAGGGAGAAGGCAGGAGGTGGGGGATTTAAATGCTGATTTTAATTCAATTCAATTGGAACGAATTTATATATGTCACACACTCCGTACACGTTAGCGAATAGCAGGGAGAGGAGCTCCATGAAAGACGTACGGATATTTCGACGGTGAGTGAGTGAATGCAACTGTAGGGGAAGATCAAAAGTTGTAGGAGAGGGGGTTGGAGTAGTAGCTGTCGTTTTGTTAGGTACCATGTCACGCATTAATTTGTACTACCCTCATATCTCTCTGTTAAACCTAAATCGGAGTCGGACATGAATGGAACTCGATCAAATGTTCAAGACACCGGGGGAACGACATATGGAATAAAATGGGTGGGAATTTGAATTTGAAATTTCATCTAACCCCTATCCATTTTTTTCCATGTGTAGTCCCGAACACCCAGTCCTAGATAGAACATTTATTTCACTCCCAAAACTAGGGGTGGCAATTCGTGTTGCAGGATCGGGTTCATGTAGTGTCATGTGGCAATTCGTGCTGCGGGATCGGGTTCATGTAGTGTCGTGTTTAAAGTATACGATTGCATAGGTCAGTGCGATCCGAGCACGACTTATTTATTAATCATGTTAAAGCAGGTCAATACGCTTTGGCCCCAAAGACGATTACAGTCTAATTTCATGTCGGGAGTGTGTCGGGTTCACAGGTGGTATAACTTAAAGATGACACGTGTTGTTAGAGTCGTGTTCATATCATGACAGGTTGTGGGAATACAATTATATGGATCATCCCGATCATAACCCATTTATTAATCGCGCCAAAACTGGTAGACCTGTTTTGACTTCAAACATGATTAAAGTAAACCCTAACCCTTATCCGTTAATTTCATGTCGGCTCGCTGGTCAATGTCAAACATTGCCACTCACACCAAAAATGCGCAAACTGTTTGGAAGGGGGATTGGGCCGTTCAATCATCTCCGATTCAAATTAATGTGTCATAATATCTGACAACTATGTAGGGACAATCAACCTTCAAGATTTTGGTACGATGCTTTACTGAACGACCAAGATCAACCTGACATCAGGGGTGGACACATTAGTGCCAAAAAGTGAAATGCATCCCCCCAAAAGTGTAAATCACTTTTTAATTGCTAATGTGTCCACCCCTGATGCTGGGCAGCTGTTGGTCGTTCATTAAGGGTCAGACCAAGTCTGAGGTGGACAATCAACGGTGTCAAAAAACCAAACTAAGTCATTTTTTGTCAAGCTCGGCTCAGGTTCGTCCAACAATGCTCTATCTTAGGCTCGGCTCAAGTGTTTTTTTCAGTCTCAGTTCATCAAGTTAAGGTGAGCTCGTTTCACTTTGGACTCGGTTCACCAAACTCAAAACTTAAAATTTCATGACCGAATCATTAAGCTCAAAAACATATGAGCCTGGTCCGTTGCTAAGGACTAAAGATCAGCGGGTCCAAACAGCCTAACAGCCCATAATATAACTTCTTATTTCTAAGTAT
>JAOXJP010116078.1:0-13976 GCA_025762735.1 Platanus orientalis
CTTATATACAAGGTTAAAATTGTTAAAAAAAATGTTCAAATAAACATTTGTTCCCTATATAAAAGAGGCACCAAATTCAAAAAACCATCAGGTGTCAATCTTTGGTGTGAGGACACGATAATTTGTCTTTAACCAAAATGAAATAAACCAAAAAAGGGTTGAGAACGCTCCCCATAACTAATGCTAACCACCACCCCCTAACAGGGTTGGGCATTTTAGTGTTGACAGGTGATTTGCCCCCCACCCCCAAAAAAAATTGTAAATCACTTTTTGGCGCTGATGTACCCACAAACCTACCTCAAATGAAAGTTGTCCAGAACACTAAGGGACGTCATATGGAATAAAATGGATGGGATTTAGATGAAATTTTAAATTTCATCCTATTTTATTCCATATGACATCCCCTAGTGTATTGGACAAGACATTTGTTCAGGAAAAAAAAGAAAAAAAAAGAATTCTCCCTATTACCACTAGAAAATCGTCTACTCTATATCTCTCTAAGGTCTCCACTCCAGAAGTCATATCGCAGTTCCAAAAAGTATATGTGATTTGATATTTAAATCTAGAGGGTTTCAAGTCACAACCACTTTTACAACTTTGATTAGGGATGTCAATAAGTAAAGTTGAATCGAGTTTCACCCAGCTCAGGCTCTGCTCAATTCGCCACCAGAAATATATATATATATAGTTAATATTAAATCACAGAGCTTAATCTTAACCCATCATTGTGTTGGGTCAAATTCATGTCAAGTCCATAGGTCGTGTCAAACATTGCCACCCCTATGTACAGGGTTAAAACTGTAGAAAAAATGTTCAAATAAACATTTGTTCCCTATATAAAAGAGGCACCAAATTCAAAAAATCATCAGGTGTCAACCTATGGTGTGACAACACAGTAGTGCTATATATATATATATTTTACTTCCATAATAAATAAAAGATAAAATTATGATTTACTCCAATTTTGATACACAACACCTATTAAAAAATCAACTCAACCACTTCCCCACTCCCAAATTTGTCTTTAACCAAAATGAAATATACAAAAAGGATTGGGAACACTCTCCTTAATTAATGCTAACCACTGCCCCTGTTAGGGGGTGGGCACATCAGTGGAACACTAGGGAATGTCATATGGAATAAAATGGGTGGGATTTTTTAAATTTCAAATATTTGCCCATTTTATTTCATATGATGTCCCCTATGTGTATTAGATAGAACATTTGCTCTAGAAAAATAAAAAAAAAGGTTCTCCCTATTACCACCAGAAAATCGTCTACTTTAAATCTCTCTACAGTCTCCACTTTTTACATCATATCACACCTCTAAAAGTATCTTTGATTTAATATTTAAATCTAGAGGGTGTCAAATCACAGCCACTTATAGCTGTGATTAGGGGTGTCAACAAGTAATGTTGAACCGAGTTTCACCCAGCTCAGGCTTAGCCCAATTCATCACCAAAAATATATATATATATATAGTCTAATGGCTCATTAGCCTAATTTGTCCTTGAACATATATATATTTCTTAACTAAACTGAGTTTTTAGCAAGCTAAACTTTGTGAAGATTGGCTCAAGCTCAATTAGGAAATGAGCTCAAGTCAAAGCTCAAGCTCACCTCTTCACCAAGCTGGCTATGATATGCCTATCCGTATTGTATGGTGATTTAGAGTTATAGATGATTTCATCTACTCTTTTAAACTTGGGGAGTAAATGTTTTAGGACCAAAATGAGCAAATGCCTAGTTGTTTACTCCCCTATGCTCCTAGATGCAAAGGCCGGCACCTGATGCTTTTTTTTTGTTTTCCTGAAAACTATTTTTATGGTTTTAACTCTATAGACCCCGGCCCTTGTGTTGGAGAACATGGAGGAGTAGATGATTTGGCACACTCAAGATTTGAATGTCAAACTTCAATCAAATCACACCTTCAAGATTCAAAAGGGCAGTTTGGCCCCTAATAGTAAGGTTTTCCGTTAGCATCCCTTGCGGCATGGGTTCGAATCATGGAAACAACATCTCAAGAAATGGGGGTAAGGTTGTATACATCTTGCCTTTCCCAAACCTCGCGTTAGCGGGAGCCTCATGCACTGGGTCACCCAATCGAATCACACCCACCTTTGTGGCGTGATAGAATGGTTTGAACTGTAGAGGGATTTGGACCGTAGATGATTTCCTCTCCTTTTTCATAATGTTTACAACCTGTTACGCATTTACATAGTTACACAAACACAATTTGTGAATAAAGTCCTCCACTATTACTTTTTCTTTATTTTGAACTTTGTTACATTAATGATTATGTAAATTTTGCTCCTATTAAACTATCATTTATTTATGTTATAGAAGAATTATTAGCAAAGATAAAGTGTAATTAGAGGGGGAATAATACTCACTGCCTCACCTTGGATGCGTAGCAACACATCAATCATTTGATTTGGAGTCCTTAAATTTTAGTGTTTCTAGACGAGTCTCTATCTACATAAGGGGAGAAGAAACATCTTTATCCAACGTTTACCATGTTTTAGCCATGGATAAATGGGAGCCCCGCTTTCTTAAGACATAGGCCATTCTCTTGACAAAATTAAAAAAGATTTTTCAAAAGTTAAAGCGAAACGTCTGATGTCTAAAGTGATGTTATTTATCTCATATGGAGTTATTTATCTCCTTTCAAAATAACTCTTATAGACTTTGTTGTCAATTCCATTTGTAACCTAAGAGTCACAACTTGATCCTCTATGACTGATGGAGAAAAGACTAGTTTACTTTTAGCTAGAAACAAGAAGGTAGCCATTATCATCTCTAAGAGCATCATCATGAGAATCAAAAGCTCGATCAAAGTTAGCTTTAATCCATCCTAACTTAGTTGGATACTAAAATGAAAGCAGTGCAAAGTGGTTTTGCCCGCTCGGGCTCTTGGCTCGAACTGGCTTGAGCCAGTCCTGCTTCATGTGACTGTGATGATGAAGACCCACATGGCCTTACCCAAAATAAATAAAAAATCTCGAAAAGGGATGATTGGAAGTTTTTTTTAATAGGTGGGGGTCTTAAAGTTCGGGGAGAAAAGGGCCAATTCTAAAGGCAGGTGGACATTGTAAAATATAAGTGTATAGTTGACTTGGGGGCTCGTGTGCAGATTTAAGATGTATTATTTTCAAATTGAAATTAATTTTTTGATCAAGTTTACTTCTAATGGTAAAGCATCCCATAAAACTTTTCAAATAAAATGCTTTTATGTTGGGTGGGATGTTAAGGCCCCATAATTTATTCAATGAAAAATAGTATGAGATTTGTTTGTAAATAGATTAGGCTGAGGAGCCATGGTTAGTCTATAAGTTGACCAGACTAAGAATTGGTCATTGGAATCAAAGTGTCATATTAGCTTATCCCTACTTGCAGCTCAACTAAGAGGAATCCTAAGTATTTCTCTTGATTCTCCAGGGTCAAAGGTGGATTCAATTAAGAGTCTATTCCATTTTCCCAAGTTGCTGGTAATAAGGTAAGAAACCTTTTCTAACCTCCAACCATAGGGTTCAGGCGTGCGATCCATGAATTCATCGAGGTTAGGGACCCAAAGGTCACCCCAAATGACTATGCTGCTATCATCTCCCACTTGCGATCTAGTGCCTCTTAGAATGCGGCTTGGATTTTATACGCCGACCCCTAACCTGCACTGCATCCGCCGATGGTCAAGCGGGTGTAAACATCAGCGCCAAAAGTGATTTTTACTTTTTGGAGGAGTGTGTAAAACACTTCTGACGCTGATGTGGCCCCCCATGGACCTCGGCGTTTGCATATGCCGAGCGTAGAAAAGCCTCACCGCTTAGAATGATGTCTTTACCCTTTTTTTATTTTTTATTTTTGTAAATGATGCCTTTACCTTTCATAATACTCTATTCAAGTCCAAGAGTGATATAGTTACTCTTTGCCATTAAAAAGGAAGACTTTGGAAAGTAGATTGATTTTAGGAATTTAACCCATAGTGCTTAAAGGTAATTCAGGATTCACCAAGCTTGCTTAAATAATATGACTAATTAAGTTGAAAGCATGAAATTCATTTTTAGCAAGATATTGATTTTCTAGTGGATTTCCTCTAGCCCAGTCTGGTTGCCATGAATTGTATAGTAAAGAAAAGAAGAGAATAGAAAAGAAAATCCCACAAGAAAAGGAAAGAAAAGAATGATAAGAAAAACATGAAAAAACCAACTTGTATGCAATCAGATAGCTTAAAAATGAATTTTTGAGAAAAAAATTTCATGAGAAAATCTTTTCATGGCAACCAGACTGGGCCCGAAGTCTTTCCAAAATTGTCATTACTTGAAATCTATGATATTCCATATACTCTTTGGAATGAGGAAAACTAATATAACATCAGTGAGAATTACCGCTACAACTGATTTCAAAAGAACTTCTTTATCTGTTCGAGAGAGAAGCTTTTTTCCATCATTGTATTCTTTGGCCAATAAAACACAACCTAGATTCATTTAAGTTTATGTTTCACAAACAATAGGCCCACGAGTTAAAGGGCCTAAGATTCACTTGCAAGAAACCAGCCAACACGCCATTAATAGGAGCATGGGTTTGAGTTCAAATTATCTCCATTCAATAAATGACAAGATTCACATAAATTCCAATCAACATGCAATAACAAGGGGTAATTCAGTAAATATGCATGAGATATAAAGGGTAATTTTAAATAAGCACAAAGAAGAAATGTGCATGTGTATTTATCAAAATACCCATGTTAGATATCATATAGCATGCTGATTTAAGATTGAGAGGACTTCTCTCCATTTTAAATGTTTTTTTCATCTTCTTTTTTATGTTTTTTTAAAACCATGTCCAGGTCTCAGGGTATAAATTGTGAGTGTAGTTTAGGGAATTAATAAGTGTATCGCTCGAGTAGGTCCCTTTACGCCAACCAGATGGTCCTGTGGTCGTCCTAGATATTTGACTAGGCTGGTCATGTGTACACAGACAAACAGAAGGTCAGGAAGCTAGGCGTCAGCCTCTAGCTCTTCGACGGTTAAGTCAGTAAACAGGGGGACTCTAGTAGCAAAACTCTCATTCTTTCTCTTTAAGGATGAATTAATACCCATATTTATAGGCTCGAGTAGTAGTGGTGCATCAAGGCAGATCTCATATGTCGCTTTCCCCCTTGTTCTCACATGTCGCTTTCTCCCACATTTTCGTGTGTCGCTGTTGCCCACATTTTTGGCCGCATCTCCCCCTGCCCTCTTTGTCATTTTCTCAAAATTGGCAGGTTTGCTGCAGAGAATATTTTATCCAAATAATGGTTTTTAGATCATGCTTACCCTTAGGTTGAATCAGTCACGGTTGTCACATCCCAATAGTCGGGGAGTCTTTGGGTCCCCAGGGGCCTCAGGGTTTCGAGTGGTCTTTTGGATGTTGGGTACTTTGAGTGACAGTTGGGGTTACTAGCGGGATACTCAGGATCGAATACCGAGGGATGATTCCATCTTTTGGTAGAGGGTCTTGGTGTCTGGTGAGTCTGGGGGGCCTAGGGCTAGCCCCCCTTGAAACTTTCTTGGTTAATCCATCTAGGGTTGGGGTTGTGCTAGTAAGCTGGGACCAGCTAGTAGGGCCCTCAATATAGTTTTCCCCATCAGTTGCCCCTATTCCCGGGTCCAGGGTTATATGGCCCAAGAATACAAATTGTCTGCATTTGTCACTTATTGTTTTGAGTGTAGGCGGCGTGTCGTTTAGATTATTAAGATTGTACCGGTTGGAAATGGACACTAATGATGGTCTCGCATTTAATGGATTTCAATAACCAATAGGACATGTCCGCGCTGGTTATAGGTCATCTCAAGTGTTGTGTGGTCTCGGATCTCTAGATCATCTAACGGTTGCGTTTAAACCTCTTTAATATTTAGGGATCCATGTATTACTTTGTTTCCCAGGTTTGACCTTCTTCTTCCTAGGCGTAATCTTTCGACGATTCCGGCATCCTATTCGAGTTTGCCATTTTCTTAGGTACCTTTTTACGCCGTAGCTTGGCCTCTAGTTTTCTGCAATCTTCATTTGTTTCGCTGAGTCTTGTCATTCATTTTTTCTCCATTTTTTGCTGTTGGTGTTCCTTAGTTTCCCTCTCTCTTTATGTTTTTGCCTTAATTGTTGTTTTGCCTTTTCTCTTCCTTTATCTTTCAACTTTTCTAGCATTATCTAGATGGTGTCTGGGGATACTGTCCATCAAATGTTCAATGGGGCCGATGACTTAACCGAAGTCCAACAAAACCCCATAGAGTAGGTCACCAAGTTGGCTATGTCTAACGCCCAAGGAGGAATAGGGGAGATAGCTCCCAGGCAGGACTTCAAAGCTACCCAATATGGTTCTAAGTTGGGGGTAAAAACCCTATTTCAATATTATTCCACCTACCTGGTTCTCGAGGGGGTCATTTTTACAGCCCCCGGGGACTCCCAGGCTTTTGAAGCCCCTGTCGGCAGCATAATGTTGTACGAGTAGGCCGTAATGGCGGGCCTTTGATTTTCGATTCCCTTGTTTTTAAGGGAGCTGCTACTCTACCTTGGGCTAACACCCAGGAAACTAGTGCCCAATGCCTGGCGGATAGCCATAGGCTACATGGTCCTATGAGAATTAACTTTCAAGGGGGAGCATCCCCTTACACTCAATGATTTTTTTCATTGCTACTCCCCAAAGAGTAGGAGCCCGGGTGGTTCTTTTTTTCCAATCAAGACCTAACTCTTACTTTGATAACTGGTCTCCCGAGCTCCAACAATGGGTGGAGGACCTAGTATTTTTTTGTCTCAGGTGAGGGTTGGGAGAGCCCCCCGGGGGAGGTCCCAACAGTAAAGTTCAACCGAAGATGGGTGTCAGCTATCAACCTAGTAGGTGAGTTGCTAATCTATTGTCATTTCTTACGTGCATTTGCTTTTTCTTGTTGTCGTTGTCCATGTTTGAGCAGTTTTCTTTTAGGTTGTCTTATGTTCTCTTCCTTTTTTGTTTTAGTTTTCGAAGTAGGTGAGCTTTCTGACGAGGAGGACTCTCGCATTCGGGAGGTAATAAATTACCATTCCCACACCTTCATAGACCTCGTCATGCCCAATCGACTACTTCAGTGTGGTTTCGATCCCAACCTAGGTAACTCATAGGTCTTTGTTTTATTTATCTTTCTTTCCTTTCTCCTCTTTAATTATTCTTTCATATTTTATTAATTTCTAATCCCGGGTCCGTTTCTTATGCAGTAATGAAGACAAACATAAAATATCTTTCCCGGGCTCGGGAGATTAGAGATAAAGCCCCAGGGTCCAAAAAAATGTTGATCAGCTAGCGACTGCCCAAGCAAAGGTGGCTGCGACCTCAAAGAAGAGGAAATGTAACGCCGTCTCTGGGGGGCCTTTCAAGTCTCAGCCCCTCGAGGTAGTTTTAACGCCTACCCCAGCTCCATCTTACACTATCCTAGTCGTTGAGATGGAGGGGGACGTAGGGGTTCTTCTCCAGCTCCTACAGCTAGGGTCCAGGTCGTGACCACTCAAACGGCTACTCCTGTGACTAACGCTGAAGCTCCTTCCACCGAGCCTCATACCGTCTCCCCTGAGGCCTCCACCCCGGTAATCGTGACTACGAACACCTCCACTCGGGGGGCAACTTCTTCCACCCCTGCCCTACCAATAGAAGAGTCTCCATTAGGACCCGACTCTTGGTTACTGAGGCCAAGTCCTGAGGGCGACTACCTATTAGGGGGTGTTCCCCCGACAGATCTCGAGTACCTCCAGAAGAACCTCTCCCCGGTAAACCCTCCAGCTATTATCCTTATCTTGCCTATCGGCCCTTTAGTCTTTCTTTCTTCTTGAGCGGGAGGGTCTCGACAGGTGTTCTCATGCTTGTCTTGGGCACAAACCTCCGTAACCACCCTCGTTGGATGAGGGATTTTATTTGCTCATTCAAGTCAAAACAGTCATTGGTGTTGTGGCTAATGTCCCAATAAAAATGACAGTACTTTTCGTCGCTTCTCTTCACTGGCGGAACCTAGATCCTCTCGGGCCATTTAACGCTCAGGTTGTCCTTGATATGAAGGAGCACTTGTTCCACAGGTGCATTAAGAAGGGTATAACTTTGAAACCTACTAGGAGGGAGGTTGACCCATGGCTGAATCCTGCGGTTGACTTCTCCTTCTTTTACCCAGTCACCTCTATCTTCTCGTGGTGTCTACTGTTGTTCCCTCTTTCTCTTGTCGGATTGTGAACTGGGTCCTACATCTTGCTCTCACCTAACGCTGAGGGTATCCTCAGCCTTCATATGTTGTTGCACCTTCACCATGAGATCGGCCATGGGGGATGGGGGATTCTTGAAGATGGAATAAAAATTTGGAGAGCAACAACCCTGCCATTAGAGCAGCCATAATCATCTTTTCTTCGACGTCATCTACTTGCATCATTTCTTTGTTAAATCTGGACATATAGTCCCGTAGGGATTCTCTCTTTGTTTTACTTGATATTCAAAAGATAAGTGGACGGCTTCCAGTGCCTCTGACCGCTGATGAAATAGTCGAAAAACTGTCGACTTAGTTCTGTGAAGTTTGATATGTTGTTGGGCTTTAACCGGCTAAACCAAACCCTATCAGACCTCTTGATTGTAGTGGGGAAAGCCTGGCGCATAACTTCGTCAGGGGTTGCCTAGAGGTTCATGTGCATCCTATGGGTCTCCAAGTGATCTAGAGGGTCCTTGCCGTCATCGAACATCTCCATTTGCGGTGGCTTGAACTTGTCAGGGAGGGGTAGAGTCATTACCTTCGGGGTAAACGGGTGGTCCATTCTCTAGATCAACTCGTCGATGCTGGTCGGGGTTCTTCCCTTCAAAGCTTCCCTCCTCGTCGTCATCTCCTTTCTCACATCCTCTATCTTCTCTTCCCAGGAGCCTGGGATGCGAATCCTTTCTTTATGGTGACTTGCCTCTCCAAACCGGGAGACAAAGATGCTTATAGCTTCATCTTCATGTCCTTGGTCATGGCTTCGAGCTGGAGGGGCCATGAGACCTCAGTTGCCCTGCATCACCATCGCCTGGTGCGGTCCTTTGGCCATTTAGTTCTAGTATAATCTCTTGATTATGCTCCATCAATAGTTGCACATTTGTCGTCATCCATTGAATCTTTTGCTCAAGTACGTCCACCCTTGGGGTTTCGAGGCATGCTCCATCGAAAATAGAGGTTTCCAGTTTGTCAACTCCATTAACCTAGTCGTGTTGAGCCGCCATCAACTTGGTCTCGACCATGCAGACCTTAGGTTCTATCAGAGATAAAGATTCCCATAGATGGCGTCAACTGATGGCATATCGGTCGAGCAAGTCCCTTTATGCCAACCAGATAGTCCTGTGGTCATCCCAGGTATTCGACACGGTTAGTCCTACGCACACAGATGAACAGAAGTTCAGGAATCTAGGTGCCGGCCACTAGCTCTACAACGGTTAAGTTAGTGAATAGGGGGACTCTAGTAGCAAAACTCTCCTTCTTTCTCTTTAGGGTTTCAAATTTCTCATGCCTGGAGGATGAGTTGATACCTATATTTATAGGCTCGAGTAGTAGTGGTGTATCAAGGCGGATCTAGCATGTCGCTTTCCCCCACGTTCTTGCATGTCGCTTTCTCCCACGTTCTCGCATGTCGTTGTTGCTCATGTTCTTGGTCGCGTCTCCTCCAGTCCTCTTTGTCCTTTTCTCAGAATTGGAAGATCTACTATAGAGAATATTCTATCAGAATAACGGTTTTTGGATCATGCTTATCCTTAAGCTAATTCAATCAAGGTTGTCACATCCCAACAGTCAGGGAGTCTCTGGGTCCCCAGCGGATTCGGGGTTTCGAGTGGTCTTTTGGGTGTCAGGTACTTTGAGTGACAGTTCGGGTTACTAGCAAGATGCTCATGGTTGAATACTAAGGGACAATTCCATCTTTTGGTTGAAGGTCTCAGTGTTTGGCGAGTCTGGGGGACCCAGAGTCGGCCCCCCTCAGAACTTTCTGGGTCAGTTCATTTAGGATTGAGGTTGTGTTGGTTAGTTGGGACTGGCTAGTAGGGCCCTCAATATAGTTTTCCCCATCAAGTATCATATAGCATGCTGATTTAAGATTGGGAGGACTTCTCTCCATTTCAAATGGTTTTTTTTCTTCTTATTTTTTATGTTTTTTTTTTAACCATGTCCAGGTCTCATGGTATAATTGTGAGTGTAGTTTAGGGAAATAATAAGTGTAAGGTATTGAATATTGGCTTTAGACTACAAGTTCGAATCATCCCAATTTGATATGAGAGATATCATGCCAACAAATCCAGTATGTGACTCAATGCTTGACAAAGGGTATTTTGATAAACACAAGTATCATCTAACTATGTCTTTACTATAGTACCCTCCTTTAACCCTTGTGTATTTACCTAGATACCATTTATCAAGCATTATGGAGCAGGTTGGTACTGGTGTGATCTATCTCTGGTCAGATTGAAGATGATTAGAACCCTTATAGTATATATATATTTTTTTTTCATGGCACTAGTAAATTTATTTTATAAAATTAACTTTAAACTAATAACTTTCATTTCTTGGAAGAGAAAATGCAACATTCATTCACTGCCCCTGAACAGGTAAAAGTGCAAAGTCTATTAGAAGAAGTAATGGCATGAGATGCCACACTGCATTGTTGGGCCCCCATCTTATATAATTGCCCTAGGGGAAGGGATGACTTGTGTCTGCTTTGACAGAAAATATCCATACATTAGTACAACATATATGAACACGTGTGAAGTGGATTAGCACCCAACATTAAATTATCCTTTTTTTTCTCTTCTAGAAGTCCTTGGACCTACTGAGTGCCACTCCCTGGTGCAGGACCCACAACACGATGAGAGAGAAAGCATCACTGCATGAGTGCAGCATATATCTTAGTTAAAAAATGTTGCTACAAGTCAGCTATATAGATCGGCTCGGATTAAGCCGATCCTAAGACTAAGCCGAGCTCATTTGGTAGTGAGCCTGAGCCGAGCTACTCTAGGCTCAATTCACAAAAATCTTTGATCCTTAAGATTTTTTTGATAGCTAGTATTCAATTATAAAAACTAAGCCAAAGGTACATCAGGAGTAAACTGGTCTAAATCCAATTCAAAATCATTGTTAGCAATAACATGATGTAGTCATGGGCTTTAGCATTTAGAATCCGACTTACTTGGACAAAATGACACTCCTCAAAATGCTGCATGTTTGCATGAATTTCAGTGATAATGTCTTCTCCTCCACGAGCATTGATTTAAAAGGTCATTAATTGCTTGAATTGCAAGTTGAGAATCACTTTCAATTATTATTTTCCTTTCAGAATGTCTTCTAACTAGATTCAGTCCTAACAAAATGGAAAAAGTTTATCCTTGAAGCACATCCATATCTTTAATTTTCTATATACCTTTGTCCAAAATATGCCTATCAGAGTCAAACAAAAGAGCTCCCGCAACCACCATGCTGAGGTATTTTTTTGAAAGCACCATCAGCATTGATCTTCTTCCAGAGGTAACCACCGGACTTTCTCAGGAAAAGAGAACTTATTAGTACTATATGCACTAATAGAAAGGGGAGACTTCAGCTCCCTCATCATTGTGCGAAAAATAAAAACGACATTATCCACATTAAGATGATCGTTTTGGAAAATGAAACTTTTTATTTTTTGTTTCCATATTTGCCAAAGAAAAGTGGCAATGGAGGAGATAAAAATTTTCTTGGCAATTTTGTCATGAAAATGTCTAATAAAAAAGTTTTGACACCATGATATGAAGGGCATGTCTTGATTAGGAGCATTGCCTACCAAAATTCTTGCCTTCTGGAAAACTTGGGATACCCATCTACATTTCATCAAACAATGGAATACTGATTTTGGAGCTTTGTCATAAATCAGATAAGAAGGGGATATATTTGGGATCCGAGAATGAAGGTTTAATTTGACCAGGAAGTAATCAACACATGCTTTCCAACACATCATAGGTCAACCTTTGGTGTAGTCACACCTCTAGTTACAATTGAGCCGAGTCTAAGCTGAGCTCAATCCTTAAGCTCATAACAAGATTGAGTTAAGCCTGAGCTTGACCTTTGTGTGATGAGCTTGAGTTAAGTTGGGCAAAGCTTGGTTCAACTAGACTCGTTGACACCCCTAAAGTCAGAGATATATCTACATATATTTGTGTTCAAGGACAATCCCAATACTCATGCCTAAGGCATTGCTTTTTGTAGATTGAGATGAGACTCTTGATTCCTTCTTTCTTTTGGTGGTGGGGACTTATGATCCTTTGCAATAAGTTAAACTACATTAATGTGCAACAAGTGTTTATGGTATGACACGTATACAAGATCTTAAAACTTCCGTTCAAATTTGGTTGGAGTTCTAAAATTTTGGTATGTGTCATTTTTTAGAACCGTTGCATGTTAATATATATTTTAAATTACTACAAAAGATCCAGATTGGGAGGGGGTAGCAGGTAGGGAAACTAATTCCATGAGAACATTGTCATTTGAGATTATCTTCTTCATAGAATGATTGGATTAAGTGGTGGTGCTCACCATTAAACTTATTCTGATCCAACTTCAATTAGGGGCAGTTACACATAAAAGTTTTCATATTTTTTCATAGGATTTTCACTTCAAATTATCAAAATAAGACTAAATCTATATTGACCAAGAAAGCTTAAGGGACTTTTTTTATATATAGAATAAGGGACATTTAGCTATTGTGTAGAAAGTGAAATATATTAACACTTAGAAAGCTTGCAACGAATGAAATATATTAACACCTAGAGAGCTTGCAACGATTCATAATTGATGTAGTCCAGTCCTGATCACCAAAGGTTGTAACAAGATTACAAATTGTATAAATGAAGAGAACAAAATATAGAGAATGAATAATAACATGATTAAAGGATACAAATTGACTATTGTACGAGTTGTCAATACCTATGTTAGAAAAATAGAAGAAAAGATGATGCAATCAAAGCACATCTTGGACTGTCAACAAGTCGAGATTTCCTTACTTCATTTCTAGCTTCCAATCGGGGTTCAAATTCGAACTTGTGGTGAGCCTGAGGTTCCGATCCCGGGTTTGATTTCCTATTGGTTGGAAAAGGTGTACCAAGCATGCGTATGCCAAGTGGCACCATCTCCAAACGCTTTCTTAACACCTTAGGTTCCGGTAACACTAATACCATTTTTTTAGCTCAATGGAGCACAATCCAAACCTAAAACTTGCACATTTGGGTTCTGAACAACCGCGAATCTAAGAAGAGAGGGAGAGAAAGAGAGAGATGAATAGAGTTTGACTAGGAACAGTACCCTTTGATGTATTGTTGAAGCGGTGGCTTTAATTCGCCCAACTCTCAGCATGAGAGCCGTGTCTTGAATTGACACAGAACCACCAATGCTGGTTTTGGAAGGTGGTTATTTTTTAGTATAAAAACCCATGTTAAGTAGGGTTTTAGTAGTGGGATTTAGGGGGCTTCTTCTCTTTGAGATTGAAATATTGTTTTGAAGAGAGAAGGCAGCCACACAGTTTCATTGTAATCTCTATTTTTTCTTAGTGAAAGATTTATCATCGTTTTTGCCCATGGACGTAGGCTTTAAGCTGAACCACATTAAATCATCTTCTTCTTTGTGTGATTGTTGTTTGCATTGATTTCTTCTTCCAATTTTGTTGTGTATGACTCCAAATCTAGGCTTCCGCATAACAACTAGTATCAGAGCCTTAGGTTGCATTTGAGTTTTTTTTCAACATGACAACAAAGTACAAAATGGAGAAATTCAATGGACAGAACAACTTCAATCTATGACTCGTTGTCAGCACCTAAATTTTGACTCGGGTCATTTAATGGAATGAAAGAACATCAAAGCAGCACTTAGGCATCAAAACCTTAGGTAACCCTGGTTTAGGAAGAGCAAATTAGACTCTATGAGGTTAGGCATCTCTTAAGAAATTTTTCCTAGATATTTC
>JAOXJP010116089.1:0-13976 GCA_025762735.1 Platanus orientalis
GTTGCAACATTGCTGCCCAAGCTTAAGCACCTATAATTTGGAATGTTGTCGTAGTTAAGGCCTGTCTTTATAGATGTAGAAAATATTTTAGTGCTAATTTATATCAACAAGCGCCTGTAGCTCAGTGGATAGAGCGTCTGTTTCCTAAGCAGAAAGTCGAAGGTTCGACCCCTTCCTGGCGCGTAAAGTCAAATGGTAAATTATTTTTCTTCCTCTTGTTTATAATTTGGACAAGAAAGAAGAAATGATTAAACATCACACTTTTTCAAGTTCCATCTAATTAAGAAATCACGTCAATCAAACATTTCACCAGCATCAAAGCAAACTTAGATTAGAAGGATTCTTTACTTCGGGGGCTTCTTTCTCTTCCCTTTAACATATAAATTAAAGAGATTCTCCAATTGGGGCTTCGCTTTCTATTCCTCAACATAGATAGTAATGGATGGGATGGGATGGAATTGACGGGAGCTTGCTTTGTGGACAGAAAAGGTTGCATCTTCCACTTGTCCCTGTCTTTCCCAAGTTCCTTTATCAAAATAATATCATCAGGATTCTCTCTCTCTCTCTAAGCATATGTTTGATGCACAAAAAACAGATATTTAATCGTCATCTCCACTCCCATTTCACATATAAATGATCCTCCGACCCTGACAATCTAACCACTAACAAATCACTTTATTGGCCTTCGATAAGATCGTTTAACCTCTGTAATCAAAGGATTTGGTACGACCCCCTAAGGTCAGCCCGGCATCACGGGTTGACACATCAGCACCAAAAAATGAAAAACATCCTTCAAAAAGAGTAAATAACTTTTTCAGCACCAATGCGTCAGCCCTGATGTCAGTCTGACCAAATCCGAGACGGTGCAATCTTTGGTGTATGGCCAGCCCCGATGAGATCGTGGGGGCTGCCTGCCTCCCTAAATTGTGGGATGGAGATGATTTTTCCAATCAAAACTTGTAAAGCTCGTCTCAAGTTAAATGAACAAAGAAGCCGCTGCATTACACCAGCTTATGTTAAGCCTCACAATAGTAGGATTCAGGGGACCCTCTACGAGTGAAAGCTAGATTATGAGTTATGAAGTTGGAGAATTCTCCTGCAGGATAATCTAGGTTATTGTCACTGTTGTATCTGGTTTCCGACGAATTTTTTACTCAACGATAGATTTGAAAACCCAGAATTGTTCCAGACTTCATTGGCACAGTTATTAACTTTGCAAAATATGTGTGAATTATGGAAGCCTAGCACCATCATAGATGTCTTCACAGATGAAACGACCCATACCGTTCAATTACTGAGGCAACAATTACACGAAACATAGACAAAAATGTCTGTTTCGGCCAATTGATGGCTCATCTCTTGCCATGATCCTAGTTGATGTTCTAGATCAGAGCATTTTTTGGCATTCTCCATTTACATGGCTCTGATCCAGCCAAAAGATGTTGCAGTCCAGATCGATGATGTGAATGTTTCAAAGTGGAGTTTAAGCCCGTGACTCTGCTTGACCCTATAGCATGTGTCGAAACTTCTAAGCGACACGATTTGACATATCGAAAAGAGCCTCACAAGGCATGACATGTGGATTGAAACTGCATGCCTGAAAAAGTGGAGCATTGGCCACAAAACTTGTCAACCCCTTGTGATAGAAACAAATCCTCATCCAGAAAATATCTTCCATCTCGCAAAAATGGCTTTTGTCAGCATTTCAACAATGCCGTTGGAGTAAATAAAACAGGGATAAACTAGTTTAATAGAGCTAAGCAATCCTGACTCACCAACTAAATTAGATGCTCAATCAGCATAAACATCTGGAGGGAAATTTTTTTGGCAAAACCACATGCTCCAGTAATCCTGAAAGGATGCAAGATTCTAAAAAATCATATAACAGGCTCACTTGTGTACGTGATCATTGGAACTTTTCAAATGATCGTATTCTTCTCACCCACCAAACATGATCAATACGGAGCATTTCTTCAGGTTGCCAGCCCGCATAAATACCCATCCCAGCTGCAAAATTACGATCAACAAAATCAATATTAGTAAGAGGTTATCATTTCACTATTAGTTCATATGCAACATCAGCTACTATTCTTCTCACCCACCCACCATGATCAATACGGACCATTCTTCAGGTTGTTGACACCATAGAAATATCCATCCCAGCTGCAAAATTAAGAGCAACAGAATCAACATTAGTATTAGGTTAATATTTCCCTATTCGTTCACAATCAACATCAGCTACAGAATATAGGTGATGCAGAAATGCACTACTAAAAAGAACTAATGTTCTCTTCTCTCAGAGGCTACTATAAGGAGAGTAAAACCTGGGGTGCTCTATGCATACACGCAAGTCAGCACTCGCATTAGAACAACAATATTTTTCATTTTACTTTTCTTATTTTCTATCTACTGCAAAATACATAATCAATAGTTTCATTTTCTTATAATGAATACTTATATGAAACTAATGCAATGAAGGGAGAGAGGTAAAACTTCCCAAGAAAGCAGCGTACCATGCTGGACATAGGACTTAACACCCAATTAGACACAACTTGATATCTTCGGACAAAAATGAAGTTTTCAGGTTACAATGACCAACCAATAGTCATCTATCACATTCTTTTGGATCTTACAATAATAAGGCAGACAACTAGGAAAGATATCATTATATTATGACTGCGATCCTGCTAATTTTTAGCCCCCACCCCCACCCAGTGCTAGTGATCCATCTGTCCTTGAAAATATTCAACACATTGTATTACTTAACATATGCATGCATAATATTTCCTCCAGACAAATGTTTAAAACATTGAAGTTTTCGGGTTTTCAACTCAAAATTCAAGCGATTGTGTATATGCTATAACTAATCCCAATGCTTAATTGTGCACTCCTACCTAGTACATTTTAACTAGATCTCCACGAAGTAAGCATCACATGATGGTTCCCATCTCCTGCAAGCATACCACATGAATAACACAAGGCAGAGAATGGGTTCTCTTACCTAAGACAAAAAATACTACATATTCTATTAAATCCAACTGTTTGAAGCTCAAAATTATCTAATGTTCCTTAGGCTCTCTGCCTCTCCCACCTCCTACCGTTTTGAAAAACGATCACTTACATCGTTAAAAGCAAGTGATAACTTCGAAGAAATGGTGAAGAAATAGCAAAAACTCAAGAAAGCAAAAGATATTGACTTTGTAAAAAGAAGGCATAAATATATATATGCACACATAGCCAACATGATATGTCTCTTGTACGTGCTCCCACACAAGAAAGCCCGATTTAAATTAAATAATTTATGTGAGTTTATTTAGTGTTTTACGGTAGGTATATTCATGTAATAAGGCCTTTTGGCCAAGGGTTTATTAGGTTTAGTTTTGTTTTAGGGGTTTCCATGAAATAAGGCAAAGTTGCCAAAATAAATGAAGTTTTGGTAGTGCACGACCAGCCATGTTTTTGGCCTCTTTTGGACTGTCAAAGTCAACAAAATTGGGGCCCACACACAGTTGGTCATACAGCCCATCAGTTGGGTTTAAAAAGGAGTTTTTATAGTCAAAGTGGGGCCCATGTAGGCTTGGTCGACAGCCCCATAAAGTCTAGAATTTTAGGAGTCTTTTAAATATCTTATCCTTTTTAGTAGTTGTTTTGTTCAGGAAGTTGGTTCAAAATGGAGTCCTAGATAGGGATTTTGTTAGATTAGGAATCTTTTTCCAAAGATATTGTAAGCATTTTTAAAGCCCACACTATTTGTAAAGAAAGTTGGTTGATATGACGAATTAAAATTCAAATTTAGAGATTGGTTCATGTGTGTGTGGGTTGCGACCCATCCCCTCTCTTCTCTTTTCTCTCTCTTGCTAGGTAAGTAGAGACATAGCGTCGGGTCCCCAATTCTTATCCTCTATCTCTTATCTTCCATGAGTAAGTGGCCCTTCCCCCTTTTCTCTCTTCTTTTATCCTTCTTCTCTCCTCTCTTAATTTTCTTACTGCTTCTTTTTATTCTGCCATTAAAGCCCTGATAAAATCATTATCAAAAACCATCAAGAACCTGTCTTGATTAGGTTCTTGGAACCCAAACTTGTACACAGACCTATCTTTCCCTTCACTGTTTCTCAGCCAAGCACTTAAAACCTAACCTATCTAGAGCATTGTAGCACCTATACCTTCCCACTCCTTACTGTTTTCATCCTCTACAACCAAGAAAATCCCATCCCTGTGTACCCTGCTGTACATCCTCTATTCTGATCCCAAAACCAGCAACCTGTAGCTCTAGAATCCAGCCCCTTCGTGACCCTATTTGCTCTCTGAAATCTGTCCAGGTCTAAGCTTTAATTCTAACACCAGATCAGCCCAGTTAAAGCCTACTATTTTCTCTTGTTCAGCCACTGTTTTCCTTTCCTGAGTCATATGTGAGGTACAGTAAGTCCTTGTTTTCAGCCCTTAATTTTTCCTAATTTGAGCCTATAATTCACCTTTATACAACCCTGTTTTATCCCTAATGTTTCCGCCTATTGAACCCTCTAAATCAGACCTCTGTTTTGACCTATATTGACCACTGTTTTACCCTATTAAACAGTCCCACGATTACCTCAATTACAGTCCCTATTTAACCTCTTTAAAGCCCCTGTTCAGACCTCTATTAATCAGTCTAATCTGTCTAGATTTGACCTCCACATGTACCCTATGGCAAGCCCTCATACATACAACTTTCCTAAACCTTTTGTGGCCCATTATCAGCAGATAAACAGCCTTCCGTAGGCTGGTTCTGCATCACACACACACATTTCATATGTTGATAAAAAAGTGTTAAAAATTGATGCAGCACAATGGAGATGATACCAAAGTTAATGTAAAAAGATAGCTAACAATCTCAATTAAACATAAGTTATATAGTGGAAACAAGAATAAGGTAAAATAACCAATAATTGAACTTTAAGTAATCAAGATCTAATGAAAATAGAAGAAGAAAGTTGATTAGTGGGTTTAGAAGAATTTAACCAAGAAAAAAGGACAAAGAAACTCAAAATGGTATTCTATAATTTTTGGGCAAAAACTCGAAATCACCAATAACCCTTAGTCATGCGTTAGAAAATTCTAAAATTTGACAGGGTGATTCTGACATATACGAGGAGTAAGTATACCAAATTTCAGGTTATTCTGAGATTTCTAGCTATATGAAATTAAATAAAACCTCAGGTTGTACACATTTAATTCAAGAAACCAGAAAAATGAAAAATAGCAAAGAACAAGAGAGAAAAAGAAGATAAAAGAAAAGAAGAAGAAGGAAAAGAACAAGAAAAAAAGATAAGAAAATATATACCTTTGGAGTAATCCCTACCTCATGTTCCAAGTAATCCCTACAAAGATTTCAAGCTAAGGCATAAGACTTGAAGAAGAATGAGAAGTACCACTTGTGGGAGCAAAACCAACCAAATTTTTTTATTAATTTTCATCATACCAATACAAAAACGTGCAGCCCTATATATAGGCTCACAAACTCAAGAAAATAACAATAAACCAAATTAGAAACTCTTAAACTACCAGTTTACTTGCTACCTAAGACTTTCTTAAACTCAAAACTATTAAAAACTTGACTTTCTAAAAACAAAAAGTGTCAAAATCAAGCCCGTCTATAGGAGTTAGAACAACAATCTAAGAGGGCTCCACTTTAACTTGTTGACTCACTAAAATTGCTAAAATACTCTTGGCAAATAATGTCTTATTACAAAAATACCCAAAAACAAAAATTAAAATGCCACCTAGGTCCTAAACTCTATTAACTCATAAAACATTAAATAAAACAGTAAAATAACTCTAAAGACTCCATCATGTGTCCCAAAGATGCTCCTCTAGATGCATTCTCATGTGGACCCCACCAAATTATGTGTGGGTCCCACTTGGCTCTAATGTCGGCATCAAACCCCCGTTCAAAAAAACTTGCCTCGAGTTTTGTAAAGAGATAAGATCAACAACATTAAGGAGCTTGGTGATGCTAACATCATGCCTCAAGGAGACACCTTCCAGGTGTATAAGAGGAGGAGGGTCAACCCCTTGCTATGGTTCGAGTAGGAGCCCCACTCTCGTGGACATGAGGCAGCTATGGACACTTGGCAGACTATCCTATTTTGGAGTTTTTTATTTCAATATTTAGTTGGTTTGTTTAGTCTTTTATTTCTATGCACAAGTTATAAGGGGGAATAACTAAATTTTTATTAAATAGGGAGGGGGGTTAGTTGATATTTTGCTTTTAGATAGGAGTTTTATTTATTTCTTAATCTTGATGACTCAATTTGTAATTTTTGAGTAGGAGAAGCACTTTAAAACCTTTCTGCACATTTATAATGCCATTGATGGTTAATATTGAAAACAATTTTTCTAGTTTCTCCTCCTCACGGATGAAAATTGTGGTGTGGCTGAACTTGTGTGTGTGGCTGAACCTAAACCAAAAGTGGTTTCCCCTTTGGGGTTTATGCGAGCTAGGTGGAGGCCTAGGTAATCTTCTCTTCTCCATCTTCTTCTTTCTTATTTATCTCCATCTCCCTAACACCATGTTAAGAGCTTGTGTACTGCATCATTTTGGTATATCAGAACCAGGTTCTCAAATGGCTCCATTCCAGTTGGGGTCGTTGGATCATTAGTGGCAGTTTCCTTCTTATTTCCCTTTAATTTGCAGTTGTTGCCATCTTCTTCACCTTTCTTTCCTTTCCATTTTCTGGTTTCTTCATTCCCTGTTACCATTTCTTTCCCTAGTACTTTCCCATATTCAGCTCTTTTGAATCCACCAATCTGATTCATTCATTCCCCAGCTTTATCCCATTATTTCCTTTAGTCCTTGATGGCTGAAAATCAAATCCCAGCCCCTTAAGTCCATACGGCCATACTTGGGAAGAGTTTTCCTTATTTCTAGAATCACTTTCTTCAAAATTCAAGCCTTGCAGCAGCCTGAAAATTCTAAGGTTAATCGTGAGTGTGCTTCGAACCAGATTTCCAAATATGCCCCTACTTGCTTCATATATTGGGGTAGTTTTGGTCATTATTAGTTTATGGGAACTTTTGGATTTAATCGAGGATCATGTGGCTGATGTTGCTCTAGTCCTAAAGTCATTAGGACTCCTAATCTAGGTGGCAAAGTTGTGTGTTGAATATAAGAGGGGAACCCAAAATCTGGCGGCAGCATAAGTAGAGTCCCAAGTTCTGGACTCTTATCTTACTGAGAGGTTTGACTTGGAAAGGGTTGGAGACATGCGGCTACTTGGGAGGCCAGTTTTAATAAGCTGTTAGGACTCTTTATTTTAATGCCACAAGTGAGGATTTTGAATCAAAAGGGAACCCGTACCTGGCGGCAACTTAAAAGAGTCCCAACACTTTGGGACTCAATTCTTTAAGGGGTATTTTTTTCAGATCTGAGAGGGGGAGGTTATGAGATTCCCTAGTGGGCCCCTTAGTGCCACATAACTTCTTTCATAGTGGTATTTTGAAGAAGACTTTGTCCAGAAAAGATCTCAAAAGGGAGGCAGTTTTTTTTAGAGTCCCATAACACCTGGACTCTATTGTTTGGAGGTTTCCAGGGTGAAAAAAAAAGAGGCAGCCACGACAGGGACTTTTTTTTTTTCGCGGGAATCTGTAGTGAAGAGAATCCACATGGTTCGAGTACACTACATGGGCATGCTCTTTCACAGGTTTACAATCCAAAAGATGGTGTTATTCTAACAGGTGGCCTTCAATTTTCTGGAGTAACAGCAGACTACAAGACTTGTTTACATGCCTTACAACCAGGTTCTTCTCTTTTATGTACCCACAATTTGGCCAGCATGTAATTTAGCCTCTTACTTTACCTTCCCTATAACTTGCTGAAAGTGTGTTGACAGTCCTTAACAGTACACTTGACAGTACACTTGAAATTTGTGTTTGATAGTTCCTTTGATTCATTCTTGAGCCTAGTATTAGAACAGCCTATGCCATGAACCCTTTAGACTGCTGGTACTTTTAAATATGACTGTAAGCCTGCATAGATACCTTCCCTGGCAGCACCTTAACAGCCTGCTTTTAGCACCTCATAACAGGCCCTTCGATTTGCTATATCATACTCTTTACATATTAGCTGTGAACTTTGATTATCACATATACAAAATGGCCTATCACCCTTGTTTTCCAGGAGGTTTAACATGGCAAGGCCAATGCTAATCACAATGATTCCAGGAGGTTTATCTCTATCGAGAAAAAATCTTTCGTTCTACAGACCAACAAGGATCATCTCATTGTCACGGAAAGAAGAAAGGAAAACCTTGTTCTGTAACAATCCCTCTCCAATTATGGAAGAAATTATGCAATTTTCTTCAGCATGCTTGGAAGCTGCAAGAAAAGGAAGTACTAAAAAGAAACTTGGTGCCAACGGAGAAACTCTTATCATCTCTCGTGGTTCAAATCAGTGGAGGAGTTTTATTCGTATTACCAAATGGTTGGTGAATGCTCAAAATCACTCCATTGTCGTTCCCGAAGACATTGTTCCATTTGGTTGGAAAAGTTTAGATGATCTCGTCAGGCAAATGTGTTCATCGGAAAATCTGGAAAACCCAACAAACCTTCACATTAACATCGAAAATCCCGTACAACCAGTATGGGTTGCAAATCAGACAAATTGGGAAGGATCCATTGTTTGTGACATCTGGGGTATCAAGATTACTTGGAAGGATGCCATTCTAGCCAAATCTAAAAAATTCCGGCCGAACAAACCAAATTTTTTTGCCTTTTCTCTTCTTGGAAATCATTGTAATTGTGTTATTATACTTCTCGACTCTAAAGAGGAATCTGAGGTTTTTCTCAGACAAGGCAAAATCTCGTTTGGTATCGGGACCATTGCTTTTAAAGAATCGGATGAGAATCTTGCACTTATAGTTCATCAAGTGATTCAAGGGTCTCGCTGGATTAGAGCTTGGGGAATTCCTTTCAACCTCTGGAACCACAAAATCTTTAGAGATATTGGTCAGTTTTGTGGTGGTTTCATGGGAGTTGATGATAAGACAAAAAAATGGTGAGGATTTATCGGCACCAAGATTGAAGATCGGATGCACCACAATTTCAAGAATCCCCCGAGTCATAAACCTAAAAACAGGCAATCAAACTCTGCTTGTTTTGATCGAAATTGAAAATCCAATCATGAACTTCTCCGGCATCCTTATTCCGGTGTCTGCAACAAGCATTGTTGGTGAAGAAACTGACGTGTCATTGCCCTCCCCCCCCCCCTCTCACCCAACTGGAGCATGCCATGTGGATAAGCAAGTAGATTTAAATTTTCCTTCAAATTCTAAACTGGGCGTCCCACCATTCACATGCCAAAAGAATCTTCACATGGTTGATATGGTTGTCAAACCCTTTAATCTTAGCAACGAATCCTATCCAACAAGGCAAGATTCAACTTTTCAAAATTCTTTATATGAAGTTGGCACATGCTCAAATTCAATTCAACCCTAAATACCATTTATAACCAATGTTTGCCATGTGGCCAACCGATCACTCCAACCAAGTCCCATAATGGGCACTCCAATTAACCAGCACCAATTAACCAGCAAGAAAACTTACTGATTATGGCTTACTCGCATGCAAAAAACTTCCAACCAAATCCCATAATGGGGGCTCCTACTAATCAGCAAGAAAACCTACCGATTATGGCTTACGCGCATGCAACAAACTTGGAAACAAATCCCTTGAATTTCATTAATCAACCCCATCCAAAAAGGCAAGTCCTGTTTTTGCAAAACAATTCAAATGAAGTAGGCGCTACTTTGAAGATTCTCCAAAATCATAACCGACTTCCAGATCAAGTATACAGATCAGCACGAGATCATGAGCTGAACCAAGGTGCGTCTAGTGGACCAAACCTCTTTTTGGGTTAGCCGGGTCACAACTTGATTCAACATGCACCGGTTGAACTAAATCAAATGTTTCAATCTTCACCATCTGAAATGAACAGGTTACTTCATAGTTGTTCATAAACTACTCCTCAGCAACATCATGGTTTGATACACAAATGTTTAGATAAAGCTCCTTCAAGATTAAGATTCTACAAAAACCATGTTGACTCACTTTTTGAATCAGCTTGGGAAGAAAAAAACTCTCTTTTATTAGGCAGAATGGGGTCTACTTCAACAACCACAAAAGGTCACAATTTACAAACACCAAACCTCTCTCCATTGCCTTTCCCACATCTTGGACCTTCTCCAAGTGCAAGTTTGGATGATAACCAGATTTCTACAATTCAATCTAGTTTCAATAATGGCTCCCAGTCAAAGAAGGTAGTTCTATCACAATCTGTAGAGAAAGATGGGGAAGTAGCAACTAAACGGGATGATAATCTTAAAGTTGGTTCTCTATCGGACTCTAATGACTATATTTTTGAGGATGAAAAGCTCTGTACAAGTGAATATTCTATGGAGGAAGCGGCGAATATACTCTCTTTGGATGGACATGTCAGGCTTGTTGACTACGAGGCATCTCTTTCTATTCAATCCAATGACAGAAATTACAATCTCTCTTCAAAATTTTGGAGAATCTCAAGCTTCAAATTTAAGCAATTTGGATAATCCAGGTATGTCTTCTCCAATTTCTCATTTGATTGCTCCTACCTCCAATGAACCTTGCTCTCATAATTCCACTCCTTCATGCTCTGAATCTATTGTCCCATGCACTCCATTTTTTGAACGAAATTTGCAAGATGAGTCTAATTGCCAAGAACAATCTCAAAATTAAAAACGATCCCATTCCAAATCCCCTAGAGGTGGCTATTGCTCAATGGAAAATGGGTGTTGATAAATCCATGAAAAAATGAATTTAAAAGTGTATGATGAAGCAGGAAACAGGGTTCCTTTATCATCTTTTCTATCTCTTGATGATATCTTGTTAATTGCTAATAAATTGGAAAAAGGAAGCATGAGTTAAAAAGACTACACAAGAAAATGAGTGAATCTGCTGAAGGGCAAAACAAATTAGGATCAAAAAGAGCAATTAGGGGCTCCCATATCGGTTGTAAATGAAGATTTTGTGTTGGAATACAAGAGGGTTAAGAGGAATCAACAAAAGAAGACTTGTCAATGAATGTGTTACTTCTGCCAAACCTAATGTTGTTGTGTTTCAAGAAACTAAGAAAGCTGATGTTTGCAAAAGATTCATAAAGAGTGTTGTTGGTCACTACTTGGATGAATGGGCTTCACTTCTTGCTAATGTTTCACTTCTCAAAAATTCTCAAAAGTGAACGAAAAAATTGGGAAATTTTCAATTTCTATCCAATTTGTTGATATGAATAGTGGATATGAATGGCTTTTTACTAGTGTCTATAGGCTAGTGGCAACAGCAAATCGACATGAAATTTGGAAAGAACTTCTTATTAGACCTCTTTGGTCAAGTTCTTGGATGTTGGGTGGAGACTTTAATGCAACAAGATTCATTCACGAAAAAAAATTCTAGTAGACTCATCACAAGAACTATGCGAGATTTCAATTCCTTCATTAACACTTGTAGCCTCAGAGATTACCCTTTATTGAATTGCAATTTCACATGGACAAATGGCCAAGATAACCCTATTTTCTGCCGTTTGAATTGCTTTCTTGTCTCAACTGATTAGGAAGATAGATATCCTCATTTTACTCAAAAAATCTTGACAAGACTCACTTCGGATCATTGGCCCCTATTATTAAATACAAAAGAAATAAGCTATGGCCCAAAACCCTTTGGGTTTGAAAATATGTGGGTTTCACATCATACTTTCAGAGATAATATCAAAGTGTGGTGGAAAAAATGCCAAGTGGATGGTATGGAAGGTTTCAAGTTTACCCAAAAACTTTACTATGTAAAAAAGAAACTCATACAATGGAACAAAAACATTTTTGGTAAACTTGATACAAACAAAGACAAAATTATTTATAAAATTTCAAGGCTCAATACAATTCTTATTAGTGGCACCAATGAAGATTTGTATCCTTAAAGACTTTCCTTGTTTGCTGTCGTAGAAAGCATTCTGCAAAATGAGGAAAACTTCTAGAAACAAAAATCTAAACAGAAATGGTTAAAGGAAGGAGATGGGAATACAAAATATTTCCATAAATTGGCAAATTGAAGAAAATGAAAAAATTACATCACAAAGCTTATGGTAGATGGGGAAGAAGTTACGAATTTCGAGTCCATTGCAAAGTAATCTGAAAAAAAAAATTTGGGAAATCATATACCCATGAAGCAAGAGGCAAACCAAGAATTGACAATGTCTTTGATTCTAACCCATCAAATGATAAAATGAAATCTCTTGAGATTCCTTTCTCTGAAGAAAAAATAAAGGCTGCAATTTTTTATATAGAAAAGGAAAAATCCTCGGGATCTGATGATTTTTCATCTTACTCTTATCAATCATGTTAAGACATCCTCAAATTAGATCCATTTAATGTCTTTCATGAATTTACCATCGAGGTATAATTCGTAAAGGGGCAAGAGCTACTTTCATAGCTTTAATCCCAAAGAAAATGGGTTGTTGTGGGAAGTCTATATAAGATAATTGCAAATGTGTTCTCTTGTAGACTACAATTTGTTATAATGATGTCATATCTCCCACCCAAAGTGCATTTATAAAAGGAAGGCAAATTACAAACGGAATTTGGTGGCCAATGAATGTGTGGACTATTGGCATAGATCGAAAAGAAAATGGCTAATTTGTAAGATTGATTTAGATAAAGCTTTAGACAACGTGGATTTAGACTTTCTTGAATGGGTCCTTGCTCAAAAAGGATTTGGTCAGAAATGGATTATGTTGATGATGGGATGTGTCAAAGATCCATAGTTCTCAATATAGCTTAATGAAACTTCAAAAGATTTTTTTGGTGCTACTAGAGGATTAAGACAAGGTTATCCCCTTTCTTTTTCTTCTTCGTGGTTGATAGTCTTAGTGTTCTTCTTAATCATGCTATCAAGGCTAATCTAATCAAAGGTTTTTCATAATAAAGCAGTGACTTAACCATTTCCCATCTACAGTTTATGGACGATACCATTCTATTCATGATCCCTGAGGTCGAATATATTTCTAATCTGAAATATATTATTTTAGCTTTTGAACTCATTTCAGGACTCAAAGTAAACTAGGAAAAAACAAGAATTGTGAGGATTAATATTGATGATCCTTCCTTATCCACGTTGGTTGCTATCTTAGATTATAAAGTGAAAAAATTACCAATAAAATACTTTAGTCTTCCTCTTGGAGGTCGTCAAAATTCAACATCGTTTTAGGCTCCTGTGATTGAGATTATTGAAAATTGTTTTGTTTGCTAGAAGTGTTCTTAGATTTCCTTGGGTGGTAGAATTACCCTAATCAAAGCAACTTTGGCTAACATTCATGTCTACTATGTCGATCTTTAAAATTCCTGTTAAAATTGCAAATCATATTAAGCAATTTCAGTGGAATTTTCTTTGGGAAGGAGGTGGGTTGAAAAAAGACCATTTGATTAAATGGAATGATGTTTGTAAAGCAAAGGAAGCAGGTGGTCTGGAAGTTGGAAACATCATCTTAAAATATAGAGCTCCTTTAGGGAAATTGATATGCAAATTTGTTTCTGAAGATGGTCTTTGGAAATCCCTCTTATCTTGTAAATATGGTTTAAATCTTAGTTCCATGAATTTCAAACCTTTAATTCCATCATACTCATCCTTAATATGGAAACATATCATTGAAACTCTTCATCTTATAAATCCCTATCTATGTTTAAATCTTCGTAATGGCAATAGAATTAGTTTTTGGAATGATATTTGGTGGGGAGGTTCACCTATTGCCTCTTTTTTTCCTAGACTTTTTCGTATCTCTTCACAAAATAATTCTCCTATTTTGGAAATTCTCACAACCTTGTCTTTTGGTATCTCATGAAACTTTATTTTCATAAGGCCCTTACGTGAATTTAAGGAAAATTTAGTTGACTCTCTCAAATCTTTCCTTAATAATATGAACC
>JAOXJP010116100.1:0-13975 GCA_025762735.1 Platanus orientalis
AACTCTTTAAATTTTGGCTTTGTCAAATATAATTGAGATTAATACAATTTCAGTAGTTAGTAAATTAAACAATCCTCATGGGTTCGACACTCAACTCTTATACTTTATTACTTGAGCGATTCATATACTTGCGATTTATTACATCAATGCCTGAAGGCTGACTTCCCTCTGCTACTCATAGAGTTGCTGGTAGATGCTACCATGGGGTCCGAAGCTCTTTTTCATGGATAGTAATTTGAGATATAATCAGATCCAAATGGCCCCAGAAGACGAAGAGGCCACTGCATTTTGTACACCGATTAGAATATTTTGTTACAGAGTCATGCCCTTCGGTCTAAAGAATGCTGGTGCCACTTATCATAGGGCGATGACCTACATATTCGAGGACCTGTTACATGATGCGGTTAAATGCTATGTTGATGATTTGGTTGTAAAGACAAAGCTCAGGCAACATCACATTATCGATCTAGACTGGGTCTTTCAATGGCTTAGTCGTTACAACCCTCTCAAATGTGCTTTTATAGTATCACCAGGGTAATTTCTCGGATTTATCATTCAGCATAGGGGAATCAAGATCGATCCTAAGAAAATTATAGCCATAGTTGAGATGCCAAGACCACATAACATCACTAAACTTAAGAGATTGCCGGGAAGACTCGTATATATCTGACGGTTCATTTCAAATCTTTCCGGACAATGCTAGCCCTTCTCACGCTTAATGAAGAAGGGAGTTCCTTTTGTATGGGACTAAGCTTGTCAAAAAGATTTTGACAGTATCAAACAATATTTGTTGAATCCACCAGTACTCATGAGCCCTACTCCAAGTAAGTCATTGCTCTTATACGTGGCAACCATGGAATCATCCCTTGGGGTGCTACTGGCCCAACATAATGAAGAGGGCAAGGAGAACGTCTTATATTACCTCAACAGGACAATGGTTGGTGCCAAGCTAAATTATTCTCCCATTGAAAAGATTTGCTTGGCTTTGATCTTTGCACTACAAAAGTTGAGACATTATCTCCTTACTACGATGGTCCACCTCATATCACGGGCTGACCCATTGAAATATATTATGAGTCACCCCTCAATATAAGGGCATATCGCCAAGTGGACTGTCCTTCTCTCAGAATTTGACATCCATTATGTTCCACAATCCACAGTTAAAAGGCAAGCGCTAGCAAATTTTCAAGCCGTGCACCCAGTACCTGATGATTCACCACTTCAAATGGAATTACCTAATGAGAATGCCATGCAAGTTTAGATAAAGAAAGACTGGGAAATGTTCTTTGATGGTGCATCCCGAGGTCCTTCTGTAGCCCTAGGAGATAACACAGACAAGTCTTTGGGGGTCGACATTGTCTTTGTCACCCCGGACAATGGAATCATCATGCATTCCCTTACACTGATAGATGGGCATTCAAATAATGAAACTGAGTATGAAGTATTCATCGTCGGACTTGAACTGGCCTTGGAAATCCCTATAGATGACCTCATAGTTTATGGGGACTCAAAGCTCATCATTCGATAGATGAATGGTCTTTGCCATATGAAAAAACCAAGTCTAACACCTTACTTTCAAAGGGCCAAAGATTTGGCCAAGCTGTTCAGACGTTTACAGATACAACATGTCAGGAGAGATTATAATGGGAAAGCCAACTTGATAGTCTAGAGACATCTACTAGAAATCTACATGATGATTACCTAGTTGTCCACATAGGGGAGAGGAGGGTTGTTTCCCTTGTTTGCAATGCAGACTTGCAAGAAGGTGATCTATAAGACATAGGTGGCAAACCAACCTTGGAAGAGGAAGATTGGCATAAACTCATACTTCAACATCTCATGGATAAAAGAGAGCCATCAGACCCCGTTAAATGCACCAAAATAAGGCAACGCACCATGCGGTTTACACTATAAGGCAACCAACTATACAAGCGATCACTTGATGGCATATTGTTGCATTGTCTATCAACTGATGAGGCCAGCACAGTAATGAATAAAGTACATGCTGACATCTGTGGTGGACATCAAAGCGGCCCTAAGCTCCAATACTAACTCAAATGACTTAGCTACTATTGGCTAACTATGGTGATTAATTGTATCGAGTATGCCAAGCGATGTCGTGTTTGCCAACTACATAGCGACTACAGTCACATGCCCACCAAACCGCTACATACCACCTCTTATTCATGGTCGTTCTCAAAGTGGGGAATGGATATAGTGGGACCCATTACTTTGACCTCTGTAAAACGGCATTGCTATATTCTTGTTGCGACTGAATATTTCTCTAAGTGGACAGAGGCTGTTGCCCTATGAGAAATTAAAGCCTCTAACATAGTCTGGTTCATTAAAGTCCACCTAATCTATAAGTTTGGAGTCCCTAATCGTATAATCATTGACAATGGGCAGCCATTCGTGAGTTTGCAGTTTTACCAACTTATGGTAAAATACAACATCAATTTAGAGCACTCTTCCCGATACTACCCTCAAGCTAATGGTCTAGTGAAAGCTTTTCATAAAACTCTCTGCAAGATCATTAAAAAGATGGTAGCTAGGCATAAAAAGGACTAGCATGAGCGACTGCCTGAGGCCTTCTAGGCATACCGCACTACTTTTCGTACACCTACACAAGTAACCCAATACTCCCTAGTGTTCAGCACAAAGGCAGTTCTACCAGTCGAAATCCAAGTGCCATCACTAAGGGTTGCAATATAGGATGGCTTGATAGAAGCGGAGGCCGCTAACATTCGCCTTTCAGAACTCAAAGCCCTTGATGAATCCAAGTTCGCTGCACAACAACAACGAGAATTGTACCAAGTCTGCATGGCACATGCTTATAATAAGAAAATTAAGCTCCGCTCTTTTACCAAAGGTGAGTTGGTACTTCTTGCGCAGTGACCACTCAATCCCAAAAGGAGAAAAGAGGGAAAATTTACTTCTAAATGGGACAATCCATATGCCGTTGAAAAGGCCTATCTTAATGGTGCATACCTGCTTTGGGACATGAAAGGTAATCAAATTCTCCCTGTTACCAATGCTAGATTTTTAAAGAAATATTATCCTTAGGCTAGCTTATAATGGTCTTCAAGGAACTTCATTGGTTTGATCCTGTCATATACAAGTACGTAGGTAGTCCGGGCTTCTATTTCCCCTGGATGCAACCAACACAAAAAAAAATCATTGCCGATCTCATTAAAAACCAGCAATGGTAATGAGATGCAAAAAGTAAACAAATCCTAGTCTTAGGTTAAGGGATCCTAAGGGCAAAAAAGAGAAACATTTGCATTATGTGATGGAAAGGGAGTGGTGAAAACCCGCATGGGCACCATGAGTAAAATAATCCATTATCGGCAAGACCAAATTCTCACTGATCACAATGAAAACCAACAATGGCATTGTGACGCAAAAATTAAGCAAACCCTAGTCCTAGTGGGCAACCATTAGGGGAAAAAATGGACAAAATACCCAAAATCCCACAATCGAACTATGATAGGGCTTAATCCTATTCCAAGGTAAGTAGGCAGCCTGCCATAACAAGACAGGCGCAACACCATCATCACCCACTCTACCATCTCTCTTTAAGAACCATATCATTCCATTTTATAACTACATGACACATTTCTCAAAGGGAGGAAGGGGAAATTATGAAAATATAATTCGCAAAAGGGGAAAATATGAAAATATAATTAGCAAAAGTTAAACTTTAAGATTAAAAGGCACAAAATTGATGGAAATTAAAATTTCATTAATATGAGATGTTGCTACAACAAAGGGGACCCCACCCTATTTCCCTACACTACCCTTAGTCTCTCACTGAGTCAGGGCTACTGAAACCTAGGAGTTTGGTACTCAATGAAGGCAACACCTCCGCATTCACCTCCAGGGGGTCATTCGCCGCATTGACATCTAATTGTGCAATGTTGAGGTTACGAATAGTCTCCCCACCAACTCCATAATGCCAGTCCACCTCTCAGCTCATCAACTTGCCTCTGCAATGGTCCACCATGTAGATAGTTCAACAAATCAAATTTTCCACATGATTGATGAACCTTTTATGAGATTTTAAGCGATTCATTACTTTGTTAAAGAGCTCCTTCAAGATTTCCATCTATGCCATTAACTCATTGGCATCCCTCAATAGTGGCCTGATCTCTTATAGCACCTGGGTTTGTTGGGAAGTTAGGTCTGCCATCCTAATCTCCTCCTCCTAAAGGTGTAGAAGAACGTCATGCTCTAGTCCTTTCAACACCTTGATGTCCTTTGCCTCACAAAGTTCAAACAGAGCATCAAGGAGATACATCACCGTGCCTTTGAACTTGGAGTTGTATATGTAAGCCTCTATGTGATCCAATGCATCTAAAATTTTTTGTCGGATGAAAAGAATATCCGCCTCCTCAACAGATAGGCCAACTAAGCGCTTGATCAGTGCATCACACTCATGGCAGGCCTCAGTGACTCGCACCTCTACCTCTCCAACTGTGGGTGTCCTTATTACATCTATAAAAGAAATCAATAGCATTAGACCATGAGAACTAAAAAGACTAAGCATAAAATGAAGAAAAGACTTAAAGAGTACCGTAGTCAAATAAAGGATCAGCACCCTCCCTCTTAGTCGAGGAGGACCCATCTTACTTCATGCGCAATCTAGATAGTTCTCCAACTTCAAGAACACTAACAACTTTTCTTTTGGGAGCCATGTCTATGACACATAACAAAAGTATTTGTAAAAGCCGATGGAATGAGAGGGCCAATAGGAGTAACCCTCTTATTTATAAACATGAACGGCCGTAATCTTTCAGAAAAAGGCGTCTCAGAAAGATAATGAAATAATGGATTCATCCCGTTGCGACGATCCAAATTCGACCAGCGCCACTTGAGTATCTTTTGCAAAGTGACGGTCTGACATCATTGGTAGGAGGACCACTTTAACACCGCTTCAGGGATATATGTATATATTGTCATGATGTTTGTCGTAAAGGGCATGATACCCAAAAAGGCACACATGACCGTGGCTTATGATCTTTGACTCTTATAAAGTCAGCCATATTCGGTTCTCATAATGCCAAAGAACAGTCACACTCGACCTTTGAAATCAACTCATCTTGACTCTCATAATGTCACACAACATATGGCTCTTACAATGCCCATGATTTCTGACTCTTATAACATCCATCATATCTGACTCTTATAAAGTTAAATAAAATATGACTCTTATAACGTCCATCATATCTGACTCTTATAAAGTTAAATAAAATATAACTCTTATAATATCTACCAAATTCGACTCTTACAATGTCAAGTAAGCATGACTCTTATCATGTCAGTGATATTCAACTCTCATAAAGTTAATTTAACTCGACTCGCACAATGTTGAGTAAAGAAAATGATTTAAAGAAAGAAGGGAGAATGACAAGATGATAAAAGACAAAACACTATCTTTTCTTTCATTTTACAAAAAAGTTATTATATCCTCCCCATTACATCATTTGGGGAAGGCGAAAATGAGGCATTTGCATAAATCCTCTTCTTTGGTTAGGGAAGATCAAATTTGATCACCTCACCTAATGAACTCTTCATGAAGACAACCTATGTTGGAAGAAATTGTGGAAATCTTTGATTCGAGAGTATTCCCCTCTGTTGCTCTCACTTCCCTGATGCCTTTAAGAACCTTAATTCGAGCCTGCACCCTCATCAGTTCCTCTTGGGCACTAGCCAAGGCATTATCGATGCTAGTTACTAAATCACAGACTTGGTCTAGCTTCTTCATCAAGGTCTTCCTCTCAACCTTTGTCATGTCCAAACTAGCCTAGGCCTTGGCACCACTTTCGATACTTACAAGTTCCAATGCTAGTGTTGATTGTCTCATCAGAGACGTAAAATACATCTTTACTCCTTGTCGAAATCCATCATTGTGAATGTGGGTCTCTACGTCCTTGGCCAGAGCCTTCAGCACCTTATCTTTGGTACTCATAAGATCATGTGACGAAGGTGTTAAGGCCGATATATGCATAAGCAGCTCTTGACGAATCACGCGTGCTGAGGCAATTTTGTAAGAATGCATGATGGCATTAGCAGTGCTCACGATTTCATCTGGGAAAGTAAAATGAAGAAGTGTTAATAATGGTATGCTAGAATGCATTCACAACAAGGAAGAAAAGCTTACCATGACCCATGGGAGGATTTCAATAGGATCTTGCCTTGTAGGGAGTTCCTTCTCAGTAGCTGGATCAAACATGAAAGAAAGGTTCAATACATGGGAAGACATGTATGAATAACATGAATAAGGTGGAAGGGAATAGTATATATACCCTTCTTAGGGATTATTTCATCCTGAGGATAATCTTCATTTACTATAGATGATTTTAAAGGTTTTATGTTAGCTGTCAGCTCCTTTCGGATCAGGTTTTCTTCTTGAGCCACCTCTACAATTGGTACCTTATCAATTGTAATGTCATCTTCCTCAACATCTGAGGTGGATAGAGTAGCAAGGGCATCGTTATCAGATGGGGCTGTAGGTTCGCCAGTCCCTCTAATAGCCCTATCTTGGGACTCATTAGCTTCAGGATGGTCGTGTGCTTCAGACATCCTCACATCAGCAGAGCTAGAAGGTTCATCACCAACTATCTCCTTACCTGTACCCCTAGACACCTAGTCACTTACTTCAGTGGCCGTTGAAAGTGATTCATCAGGACCCTTGACAATGTTGTTTGACTCATCAGCCAACAAAGCTTCATCCTTAAAGCCGTCAGTCCATCTTTGGTCATTCTTCTCAGAGTCCTCATAATCCACTAATTCTTCTATCTCTGACATAACCATGTCCTATAGGTTGTCAGGGGGGACAGAAAGGCCCATAAACCCTTCAAAGTCTTGTGAAGAATTCATATCTTCCCCTTCAAAGTTCATACCTAACATTAATTCAACTAGATCTATTCGTTCCGTGAGTGTAATGACAGGACGAGTGCTGTTTGCCGGTTTGGTAACCAAATCTATCTCTGAGACACGATGCTCCTCCTCTTCTGTCACCTGAGGATGACTCTCATCAACAGTTGGTCTCTGGACCTTAGGGGCGTCAACTCCACCAACTTCTTGGTGGAGACCTATCAGTAAATGACCATGAGAATAGAAAATTTGGAACAATAAATATACTAAAGTCACAAGTATACCTGGATATACTCTTCAGTAGGTGTTGATGAAGGAGGATTCCATTGTTCTTGCTTAAAAGGTGTACAGAATGACCCACTAACTTCTTGAACACTTGAAGAAGCCCCTTTCTTCTGTTGAGCTTGGGGGCTCAACATCTTTGACTATATCTTTCCCCTTGAAAGGGACATAGGGTCCCCCTTAGCCGTCTTACGTGATACAGCTAAGGTTTGTTGGATCTGAGCTGCTACTTGTTCTTCATTGCTGGGCTCATCACTAAAATGGGTGGGCTGATCAGTGGCAAGGGAGCACTTGATCGTAAAATGAAACACCTCATCTTTTCCCAAGAGTTTCTCCACAGTTCCATGAGAGGACTCAGATGTAACAAAGGGTAGGCTCCTTCCCGTGGTCACCAGCTCCTTCTTGATGTTTTCTATAAAATTGGGAAGAGAGTCACAGGTCACTGAAGAAATGTCCTGGCTGATTGGGATATATGCTTGAAGCTCCCTTGTGATACCAGCCACCCTCTTGAAAACATAATCTAGGAAGTGACCCTCCAAGTTATACTCATTCATGGTAACAACTAAATCTTGCACAGTCGCTCCACGCTCCCATAAAACCACCAACTCTTGCCAAATCTCAGTACAAACGCTGTACAGTTGGTGATGGGAGACATAACATTGAATATTCGACAACCTCCTCAACCTTTTAATCATCCTGGATTCAGCATGAGCAATATCCCGATCTGTAGAAGCCTTTGGTATAATCCTCTCATCAATAGGAATGCGAGAAGGGTAGTTAAAAGGTTGCACCAAGCCTTGCTCTTGCATCACAGGTAATATGTTGGCTAGTTGTACACCATCCTCAGGAGTCTCGCCCCCTGATATGAATTCTCTAGCAGAGGGTATTTCACGTTATTCTACCCCTTCTATTATTTGCTGGGGTTCTTCGATGGGATAACCCCTGATATCTTTAAAATCATCCTCATGGATATGAGGCATCCATTTTGGTTCTCTTACCCGATCAGGAGATGGAATGCACTAGGGTTTTCTCCCATATGACTTACTTCTTGCACCTCTCTTTCTCTTTGGTTTATTTGGCCTTTCTTCCTCTTCTTCATCTTCAATGGCTGAGGGAGATGGTGGAATTGCCTCTGTATCTATTTGCTAGACCCTTAGCTGTTTACTAGATCTCTTGGGTCATTGCATGGCTGATGTATTCTAGGCTAAAGTCTTCTAGGCTAAAGTCTTATTACGGGACTTGTCAGCCATTATTACGGTGTTTTGACCATCATAAAAAATAACATTGGAATTGGCCCCGTCTTTATTACATCTCACAACAGAGAAAATTGAGTTTTACCACCACTTAGAATAACGGTAATCGAACTGGAGGTTTTTCTGCTTGGCCATCTCTTTGGGTATAGCTGCTCAGCTGCCTGTCCTCGACCTCATAAAGAACAGATAGGCCTCTTAAATCCTCTTCAAGGTGATCACCTTACCTACTATTTTCGTGTGGGTAAGGAGGGAAACAAGTCCTTGAAATCAAGAGAATTAGTGAGCAAATCTATGAGGATTGTAGGCCTCCATATGGAAATGGTTGTCCCTTCTCCAAGCCAGTTCACCACTTTTGAGAGAGCAAAAGTATGCCCAAGCCTCTCCTGATGATGACTCATCATTTGTTAGGGTCTGATTCCTAAATAAGTGATCTGGGATGAGGACGAGATTTTGGATAAAACAAAATAACGTAGTAGAGCATAACACGATCTCTACTCTTTGATTCTTTAAAGTGTTGATGTACACGATCCTGAGAAGATCTCTCTCTCCTCTTTAGTAAATAGAAGGGAAGTGCAGCCCCAACCACGCACAAAAATATTAAAGGGGAAAGTACACCAACTTTTCCCTGATTTAGCCTTCTTGGAGGCCCGCTTCTACAATGTCTCGCAAACTGCTATATAAGCAATAGAGACTAGGGACCGCTAAGTTCATGCATATCCCGTGAGCAAGATTAGTGGCAGAATTGAACACACCAGGATGAATACGTTCACCCACATTGCTCAAGAGAGCCCATCCACTTAAAAGGGTTGTATATACCCCAGCCAAGAATGCAGGGCCATCAAGATCGATGCTTCATCGAATATTATTCTTGGTCCATGGTAGACGTTTACCCCTAGCAAACATGCCTTAAGGATCTTGGCAAATGCAATTGAGCCAGCTACCATACGAGATGTTCATATCATTAAACTCAGAAAATATTTGGAACAACCTGTGACATGTGGTGGAAAGTGCCTCAAAATGAGCATTAAAGGGGTATACTCTTCCATCAGTCTCCCCTCAAAAGGTAAGTGGCTTATGCCAATGAATTCCCACAACGAGATCCCCAGCTCGCCATACTGACATAAAAAGGTATTGGTGTTAGGGCACCACCTTGAGATTGCCTCTACAACCATCGCATGATGCTTATCGAAGCTACCAATGGAGCTACATAGTGCTGTGGTTATCCCGATAACATCAATCTCTATGTAGTAATTGCTAAGGCAATGCTCAATGAGAGCCTCCCATTTCCTTCCTTTGACTAAAAAGGAAGAAGATCCTTCGTAATTTTGACCGACCCATGCTGCTTCTGCCAAGCGAATCTTTCAAATTAGACTCTTGAAATCACTAGTAGTAGAGTCCATAAGAGTCTCCCATTCCTCAATGGAGGGAAGAAGTGTGTCACGGACCGAGTTATCTCGGAGAGCTCGATCATCCAAATGGCACCAACCCTTACAAATGTGTCTAATATAGTCAGGAGGACTTGGTGCATAATCTGTTATCGGGTCAAGGAATTCTGGGTCAAAAAGGCTTCGGTTATGAACCCATTCATGTGTTTGATGAATGAGAGAAAGAGGCTCTTGCGATATTCACGGTTGTATAAAAGTTTCCTTCTGGGAGCCAGAACTCTGCAAAGAAGATAAGCTAAATAAAAAATTAAGTAAGTATGTACATTTTAACATCTTACAAATATTTATGCGGGTGTGTGTTTTTGGTGGCGAATGAGAATTATGGTTTCCATTCGCACACACTTTCGTAACAATGAGAATTGACGTCATTACGCTTTGTTGTGGGCGAATGAGAAACTTTCAACCCATTCACACCCAACATCTTGTCAAGCAAGGAGAACGCGAATGGGAGGTGCCTCAACCTATGAGTGAACACAGGGAGACTATTTCGCAACCACTCAGGCCAGCCCAAAGGTGGCGAATGATTGCCGGAAACTCTTGTCATTGCCTGAGATGAAGACCAAAGTTCCCAAAAGGGTTTTCAAGCATAAAACCCCCAAAAATCCATAAAGTTCACTAAAATTATACCAAAATGCTCACCTTAGTAAGCCGAAGCTTTCTAACCAATGGATTTCAGGCTTGAGATCTTAGAACTCAACAAGAAATAGAAAATGGGGTTTTTGGGTGTTTGAAACCAAGAAAGCTCAGAAAACTTCACTAATGAAAGTTCTAATACCTTTGAAAGGTATGGAAATGGTCGTGAAGATAAACAAGAATTGGAGTTGAAGATTTTGCTACAAAACCACACAGGCAAGAATATTTTGAGCGCTCTGTAATGGGATTTTCACACAAGAAAAAGGTTTGAATGGCCAAGGAAGACAGAAGGAATCTTTTATACCTGTGGGGGTAATTTGGTTAGAACACAAGGGATTTAAAAGAGTGCACCTAATAATAAGGGCAAAAGGTAATTAAAACTTTTAATTGAAGAGACGTGCGCTGTCAGTTTTAATTACCTCTCGAAGAATGCAAATCCAATATAGTGCGCGAATGAGAGAATAAAATTCCATTCGCCACATGTTAATGAGCGAATGATAAATTAATTCCTCATTTGCCATGATGTTATTAGTGAAAGATAAAAATAGTTTTCATTCACCATAACCAAGATTAAAAGTTTTCTTTTGGGCTGTAGAGAACAAGGTGGCCATGATTATTCCCTACTCTTGGCAAGGTACCCAATCTCTGAGAAGTTAAAGTGGTGGCTTTTAAATCTGTGAAAATGATTAGATTCAGACTTTGTAAAGTATAGATTCTTTGAAGTACACAACATTCACAGACAACCATCTTGCTTAGTTTAAGAGGACTTAACAATGACTATGCTTGTTTAAATAAAAGTAAGCAAGTTGGGATGAAGCATGAAGTTTTGACTATTTTAATAAAAAACACAGAGACTCTAGAAACATAAAAAGAAATGATGATTCATTGATAAGACTGGAAAAAGGGGATTACATATCCATTCATGATATTAAAAGGAAAAGAGAGAAGATAACAAATATCTTTCACGATAAGGAAGACCAAATGAAAGCCCTAAGCTTATCTTAGAGTGCTTCGGAGTTAAGAGTTTGTTGTTGAAGGATGACATCAGCATCAGCCCGCTTAACTACTTCTTCGGCGAGGGTTTCATCACTCCCACTCTCTCATTTAGTGGCCAAGACAGCTTTGGCCCAAGCAATCAGTTGTTCTTTATGCTCTACAGCACCCTCACTATCTTCCAAGGTGGCATAGTAACCATTCAACTGATACCAAAGGTGTGCATATTCTGTCATGATATAATGGAAACGCTCTGCTAAAATCACCAATTCCGCACTCGCAAATCTCTCTAGATGAGTTGCTTATGCGTGATTCCGATTGAAGTCAACTATCTTCTCCTCTAATTCCTTGATAAGGGCTTCGAGATTGGGAGAGGGTTGAGTAAGCTTTAGGGTCTCCTTGGTCTGTGCTATGGTAGTAAAAGAGTTTAAGAGAGACTTTACAATCCTCCTAATTCTAGCATTCTTGAAGTACATCTCCACATCATCCAAGCAAGATAAGGCTCTAGCTCGAGTGTATGGTAGTGCAATCACTGCAGGATCCATCTCAGTAAGATCTCGAAGAAGGCGAGCATGGGCTCTAAGTGACTGTCTTGCATTATCATGAAAGTCTTCTAATTCCACTTCACTGTAGTCCCATGGTGGCAGAACCTCTTCGTCTTCAAAAGAAAGGTCTGTACAATAAGAAAAGGAGTCAAATTTTAAAATGGCCCAAATACTTTTACTAAAAATGAATACCTGATGCTAAGACAGACTCTAGAACTGGAATGGGTCCAGATTCTGAAGAAGGTTTGGTTTTTTATGATGAGGCAAGTTCTAGTATGGGGAAATTATCTTCGGAATTAGTCGAGTTAATCGCTGGAAAATTGTCTTCAAAATCTGATGAGTCGATTATGATCAGCATAGGATCAATAAGATGGCCTGGCCTTACTACAGGGCTACGACTTGGCCTAGTTACACGAGTAGGCCTTACATTGGTCCAAGACCTAAGTCTCATCTTTCTAGGATAGATATCAACAGGAGGAGTGGAGGATTCACCCCTGCTTATCCTTGAGGACTTCCGTTTGGGTGCCATTACCTAAAAAGGATAGAAGAAACAAATTCTTTCTCAGTATGAAAATAGCTTGCAAGTGGCATAAAATGTGGGCAAATGAGGATTAAAATTATCATTCTCACATGCTGAATGTCTCAAACTTAACTCGCGAATAAAACGAGGAGGAGTCATTCACAGCTCACTCAAGCAGGCAACTCACTAGATGAACCAGGAGGCCGCGAATGAGCTGCTAAGAGATGATGATCATCCTAGAGAAGATAACCAGAATTGTACACAAAAAAAGGTAAAAGGTTTGAGATTTTAGTTTTGAAACCTCCTTGAAACTTATGTAAAGGTTCTCCTTCCCCCATGGAAGAGAAAAAGAAGAAAAAAGGAAGGAAATCAAAGCCAAGAAACATCCGATCATCCTTTTACAGATTCATCATACCTCGGGTAATCACCTAAAAGAAAGAAAGACAAAAAAGATAAAGGAGAGCTCACGATTTCAAAGAACTATGGGCTGAGAAAGAAATCCGAGTGACCCGTGAAGCGCTGTTGTGAATGAATGAGCTGAGGAAGAAGGAACGGGATTTATATACTCGTGAGGTATATTTATCAAAGGATAAGGAATTTGAAAAATCCCAGGAACAAATAAAGAAGGTGTATCGACAGGAATAATTGAAATCCGTTATTTTTTGCCTCAAAAAATGCACCATCTCCTTATTGCACTTGCGATGCATTTTTCGAGGGGGTAACTGTTAAAACCCAAAACGTGTGCATTAATGTGAAATATATTTCTCACTTGCCACACTAAACCTGGCGAATGGAAATTTGTATTCTCATTCACCACGAATAAAAGGACTTCAGTTATTCACTTTTAACCCAAAAGTGTGCATGAGTGAACTGATCGCACTCGCTCACTATGGAAACCAGAAACTAACATATGAGTTTATTTCTTCACGGAATAGTTATTTTGGATAGCCATGACTCTTGTGAGTCCTCTAACTACCTAGAAGATGGAAGAAGGTGGATTCTTGCATAGAAGAATCACCAAAATCTTTGGGATAAGATTTGAAGAATCCCACCTCAACAGAAATGATATGGAAGAGATAAAGTTCTTCTAAAACAAGGACTCCTCTCTAAACTCATTTTTGGTGCCTATAAATGCCAACATGCACGCCTGAGAGGGACACACAGAGAATATACACAACTGATATAAGGAGGAACAAGAGAAAAAGTTGAAGAAGTGAAGGTTCATTGAAGACAAGCTGTGTTTGTCTTTTAAAGTTCTACATGCTACCTCTCTTCCAAAAAAGGAGGGAGTACATTCATTATACCTCTTCAATCTCCCTAAGGAAGATATCATAGGGAACTTGAAGATGAAAAGTTTCAAATAGGTAAATTTGTTGATGAATGAACAAGTGTAATCCATATATATATATATATATATATATATATATA
>JAOXJP010116111.1:0-13974 GCA_025762735.1 Platanus orientalis
AGACCCTCAGCTTCATGGACGTCTTCTCAGGGTACAACCAAATAAAGATGCACGAGTCTGACCAAGAAAAAACTACCTTTATCACCGACTGGGGGCTCTATTGCTACAAGGTCACCCTTCAGGCTGAAGAATACAGGAGCGACTTACTAGAGACTCATCAACGAGATGTTCAAGAATCAAATCGAAAGGAACGTCAAAGTATATGTGGACGGCATGTTGGTTAAAAGCCTTCTAGCCGAGCAACATCTGTCAAATTTGAGCAAGACATTCCAAACCTTGAGGAAGCACAAGATGAAGCTTAATCCCAAGAAGTGTGCCTCTAGAGTATTGGCCAGGAAATTCCTCGGGTTCATGGTTTTCCAACGGGGGATAGAGGTGAATCCCGAGAAGGTGAAGGCCATACTCGACATGCAGCCTCTGAGGAACACAAAAAAAATGCGACGTCTGGCTGGGAGGGTTGTCGCACTAAGCAGATTCATATCCCGGGCTACAGATAAGTGTTGTCCCTTTTTTTGCCTGCTAAAAAAAGCTTTCTACTAGGACAAATAATACGATAAGGCCTTCCAAGAACTTAAGGACCACCTCGGCCGCCTGCCGTTGATCAATCAGCTGAAGCAAGGCGAGGTACTCTATTTGTACTTATCAATATCAGAGACGGTAGTGAGTTTAGTTCTAATAAGGGAAGAAGTCAGAATACAAGCACCAGTCTATTACAGTAGCAAGGCCTTCAGGGGAGCAGAGGAAGGATACCCTAGGGCAGAGAAGATGACATTCACATTGGTCGTCACAGCCTGGCGACTAAGGCCCTATTTTTAGGCCCACACTATTCGGATGCTCACAGATTAGCCACGCAGGGCTATATTGCACAAACCCAAGACCTCTGGGAAATTGATCAAATGGTCAGTGGAGTTGAGCGAGTTCGACATAGAATAACACCATTGGGGAGCTATCAAGGACCAAGTAATAGTAGACTTCATCGCTAAGTACACTTATGCATCGGGGAAAGAAATTGAAATACAAGAAGAGTAACCAAAGAAAGAAGTAGGCCAAGCAAAGTGGGTTATACACATAAACGGCTCCTCCACCAATAGTGTAGCTGGGGAAGGGGTTGTCTTAGTCACGTCAGAGAGAAATAAGCTCGAGTATGACATAAGGTTTGGGTTCAAGGCAACCAACAGTGAGGCCGAGTATGAGGCAATGATCATAGGGCTACACCTTGCCCACGCACTCAAGGCCGAGAGGGTCAAGGTCAACAACGACTCCCAACTGGTGGTAGGACAAGTATAAGGGGAGTACAGGGCAAAGGACGGGCGAATGAAACAATACCTCACAATAGTAGCAAAAGAAAAGTCCCAATTCAAACATTTTAGTATACAGTGAATTCCGCGAGGACACAATGAAGAAGACGACAGGTTAGCCAGACTTGCGTCATCCGTCATTGAGAGCATCCAGGCAGGAGAAGATATGAAACTCAACGTGACAAACCCCAAGCCCAAATGGGCCAGCCAGATCGTAAGGCATTTGAAGAATGGCAAGTTTTCCAAGGACAAGGAAGAGGCGAGGAAAATAAAAGTATAGGCTAGTCGATAACACTTCCTCGACGACACGTACAAGAGGAGCGTCACCCTCCCCCCATGCTTAGATGCCTATCAGAAGAAAAAACCGACTATGCACTCTGAGAGATACACGAAGGAATATGTGGGAACCACTTGGGGGGCAGGTCAATGGCCCATAAAGCTATTAGGGCAGGATACTATTGGCCCTTCATGAGAAAGAGCGTAGTACAGCTTACCCAAAAGTGTGACAAATGCTAGAGATTCGCCAACGTCCCCAAGAAGCCTGCAAAAGGGTTAGTCCCATGGACGGACCATGGTCATTCTCCCAGTGGGGAATCGACATTGTCGAGCCACTCCCCCGGGGAAAAGGACAGATAAGGTTCTTTATGGTGGCCATTGATTATTTCACCGAGTGGGTGGAGGCTGAACCCCTGGTACGAATGATTGAGAAGAACCTCCGTGACTGCACCTGGAAGTCAATTATCTGCTAGTTTGGTATTCTCCGCGTTATCATCACCGACAATGGCAAGTAGTTCAACAATGCCCGGTATCGGGAATTCTGCTAAGAGCTCGAGATCAAAAATCACTTCTCTTCCCCGGCTCACCCCCAGGCCAACGGCCAAGTGGAAGTGACCAACAGGACGCTATTGAATATAATTAAGAAGCCACTTAGGGACTTGAAAGGCCTTTGGCCCAAGGAACTACCAAGTATCCTTTGGGCATACCGCACCACGGTAAGGACCTCCATAGGAGAAACACCATTCCTACTTGTATTCGGAACCGAGATGGTTATACTAGTCAAAATTGGGATGGCCACACACAAAACAACAAATTTTGACTCAGAGAAGAACAAAGAGAGCCTCAGGAACAATCTCGACTGGTTGAAAGAGAAAATGGATAAGGCCACGCTTCGAACGGTTGCCTACAAGAAAAAAATAGCTAAGTATTACAACTCATGGGTCAAGGCCTGTAAATTTACAGTCGGGGATTTGGTGCTTAAGAAGGTGAGCCTAGCAACACAAGATCTGATGGAGGGAAAGTTGAAACCGAATTGAGAAGGACTTTATCGGGTAACGCGTTACAATAGGCCCAGGACCTACCACCTAGAGACAATGCAGGGAGAGCCCTTCCCACGACCATGGAATGTAGAACATTTACAAAAATACTATCAATAAAATTGACACTATGGTTCTAACCAATGAAATATCTAGCTTTGTAGGGTCAAGCAAAACTTCAAGTCACCGTGCCCGGGTTACAAGATTAACCCTCAGGCCACTGGACTAGCCCGTCCATCAAGGCCCTCACACCTCATGTTCAGGCTACAAGACTAACCCTTAGGTCACAAGATTGACCCTAGGCCATAAGATTGGTCCATCTTTCCAGGATCTCGCACCTATTGGCTATAAGACTAGCCCTTGGGTTACAAGACTAACCCTCAGTTTACGAGATTGACCCCGAGTTGCAAAGTTGACCTTTCCCCCAATTGAAGAAAGGGCAAGGTGAAGAGGAGTCCCATAAATCTATTAAAGTAAAGAGGCCCAAAGCATATTAGGATGCATGTGTCATAACCAGAGTCAACCCTCCTCTACTGAGTAAGTCCAGCTACGCCCACTCACAAATGAATTAAGTTAGAGCAAATATATGAGAGCACCTGGTGGCATTACTCAAGATAGGCTCCTGCATGGGGAAAGGGCTTAGGACTAAAAAGAATACCACAAGGGACCCTCATTCTTCTAAGAACACGAGAGACCCGTTGAGTCTTCTCCCTCTGTTCTGGGGAGGCATTAAAAAGGCAATGCACCCGTTAACTAAGGCTATATTGACCCTGAGATGCATTTATACCTAGAAAATTTTAGTTAATCACCTATCTATATTCCTCGTTAAAGTGTAAACCCCGAGGGGTCCCTATACTTAGAAAATTTTTATGTCATCCATCCCCAGTCGGATAATAGTTAATTACCTCGAGATGTAACCATACTTAGAAAAATTAAAAGAGAAAAATTGCAAATAGAAAATAATACATGCAGATGGGGGCAAAAGAAAATTTCATTCATATATTTAAAATTTACAATTTTTTTTAAAAGTATAACTATTCCTAGGGGTTGCCATCCCCTAATGCCACCTCTCTCGGGACAACCTCCACCCGGCCGACCTCTTCAGGTTCAACAACCACTGCCTCTTCGACCGCCCCCTTAGTCGTTACTTCTTGTCCTCCTTGGCCAACTTTTTCTTCTTGTCCTTCCTTGGCCTCTGCACCCCCTTCATCGGGCATAATAGAAGAGAAGTCTATATCGGGGAACTACTCAGTTGCCAGATCCTAGAAGTTCTCAAACCCTTCCCATAAATAGTTGGCCTTAATGATCCTGAAAATGTTCAAGGCCAAGTACTTGGCTATAGCTGCCTCCATGTCCTCTTCTAGAATCGACTCCCTCTCTCTCTCTCCGCCTCTGCCTCAAGGTGTGCCCGCTCCAAGGCATCAACCACCTTCTTGTTCATCTCCCTCTTGAGGGTGGCGGTGAAATTGTCCTCAAACACAATGCGGCTGTTCCTCTCGCCCCCTAGCTCATCCCTAGCCTGAGTGACATCCCTCTCGGCCTTTCACACGTGAGCATCCATCTCCTCAAGATGAGCCTCTTGCTTTGCAGCCAGGCTGGCACGAGAGTTCTTGTCCCATTTGAGTTTTTCCTCGAGGGTACAAATCTCGGCCTTCGTGGCCTCTCGAGTAGCCTTAAGCTCATTCTTGGCCTCAGCAAAGTCGTTCAGATGGTTGGCACAGACCTACTCACTAAATTTATACCTCTGGATAGAGGCCGCCATTAGAGCCACAGTCTACAAAGATAGAGTTGGGTTAGTACAAAAAAAAAAAAGAAAAAGAAACTGAAAACAAATAAGTGAAAAACATAAAGGGAAGAGATTTTACCTTAGTCGGGCATCATGTCCCAATGCAAAGCAGATGTAGAGAGGTTCTTCCTCACATATTCAAGATCCTCGAGGGGAACACCCCCAAGAGATAGTCCACCTCAAGACTTGACCTTTTCAGCCAAGAGGTAGGCCTAGTAGAAGACTCACCCCTTTCAGAGACTGTAGAAGATGGCAACGGGGGACTCACAGGTCATAGCTGGCCCCACCTGGATAAGATTCGACGCTATAATGGTCGTCAGGGTGGGGACCTCGAGGGTAGGGGCGGGAGTAATTACTTGGCCCCTAGAGGTGGGGGCTTGAGAAAAACCAACCATGTCCTCCTCCAAGTCAACAACTGAATAGAGGCAGCAGGAGCTGGAGGAGGTGCGAGAACTGCCTCAGAGGTGGCCTAGGGGGCCTGAGCCTCAGAAGGCTCCCCGGAGATAAGGTGTTGCTTCCTCTTCTTCGAAGTTGCGGCTGCCTCGGCCTGGCTAGCAACTGCCAGGCCAATTGTTTTGCCCTCCTTGACCTTGGCCTCTCTTATCTCCCCGACCTTAGCTAAATACTTCCTATATGTCTTCATTGCTACACAAAAAAATAGACCCGGGGTTAGAAATTAATGAAAATTAAGTAATAAGAAAAAGGGGAGAAAGAAAGAGAAAAAGAATAAGGGAGGAGGAGCTAAAGATAAAAAGGAAGGGTGAGTTACTCGGGTTTAGACCAAACCCACACAGATGGAGTTGGTCGGGTGTGACGAGGTCCGGGAAGGTATGGGATGGGTAATTTATAACCTCTCGGATGCAAGCCTCCTCCTCGTCAGATAACTCATCTACTTCAGAGACTAACAAAAAAGGGGGGGAATGCGTAAGACAATCTAGAGAAAGAAACTCAAATAATGACAAAAAAATCAAAATAAAAAAATAGCAGATTCACAACTTACCTACTAGGTTGACGGCAGACTCCTAGGCTCGGTTGAACTTTATGGCAGGGACCTCCCCCAGGGGATACTCCCAACCTTCACCAGAAATAAAAAAGTACCAGCTCCTTCACCCACCTTTGGAGCTCAGGTGCGTAGTTACCAGGGTGGTGGTTGGGTTCAGGCTAGCAAAAAAGAACCACCCTGGCTCTTGCTCTTTTGGACAGTAGTAATTGAAAAATTCCTTAAGGGTAAGATGATGTTCCCCCTTGAAGGTTAGCTCTCATAGGACCATACACCCAATGGTTATCTGCTAGGCGTTGGACATTAGCTATCTCGATGCCAGTCCAAGGCAGAGTAGCAGTTCCCTTAGAAATAAGGGAATCGAGAACCTGAGGCCCACCATGAGGGCTTGCTCATACAGCGCTATGCTACCGGTAGGGGCTTCAAAAACCCAGGAGTCCCCGGGAGCAGTAAAAACAATCCCCTCAGGAACGAAGTGAGTGGAATAGTATCAAGTCAGGGTTCGCACCCCTAAGTCAGAACCATAGAGGGCGGCTTTGAAGTTTTGCTCTGGAGCAATCTCCCCCGCTGCCCCCTGGGCATTAGATGGAGCCGACTCAGTGGCCTACTTCGTGGGGTTTTGCCAAACTTTTGATAGGTCGTCCACTTTGTCAACCATCCAGTCAACGGTATCCCTAGACACCATTGGGCAACACTATAAATAATGAAGAGATACAGGAAAGGAAAAGTAGGAAAAGAACACCAATACAAATACACTAGAAATGAAGGGAATGCCAAAAAGTACTAATAACAAATAATGATAGTTTAATTGACGAAATGAAAGGAAACTATAAGGAAATAAAGAATGAACTACAGTATAAGAAAGGGGTACCTGAAAAATGGGAAGACTTGAGAGAAACACTAGAATCGATGGAGAATGAATATCCAGAAGTAAAGAGAGCGCCAGAGATGACTGGAAAAGACAGCCCCTAAGTGCAATAGGTGTTGAAAACGCCGAGATACAGAGAAATCGCCAAAAACCACTCAAAAACAAAACCATGATATGCGAAAGATAGATGACATGGATAGGAAAGCCTAACCAGAATTCAGGGAAGATACTTATAGAGTATCCTGGGCATTCTTGACCCTACACGTGTCGTACATCCACGGGTTAACAAAATCAACCTGGGAAACGAGGCAACGTGTGAATCCCAAAATGTTTAAAAGGTTGAAGCATGACCGTTTGATGACATAGAGATCAACAAAGACATGATGCTTGACATGGCTCGTAACCAGAACCATCACGTCCCCTCGAATATAGAAGTTCATTAAATACAAAGCCATCATTAGCACTTATCCCCAACTGATATTGCCTCGATATTTAAAATGACATGCCGCTTGCACCGAAATAAACAATAACGGATACAAATGGTTTGTATTCCTGAGCCACGTCACCCTAGACTCGGGAATAAGGGGGCAACTGATGGGAGAGAATACTGAGACCCCCGCAATCAATCCTGATACACCAACAGAGTCTCTAACTTTAAGAGAACTGACCTGAAGAATTCTCGAGGAGACCAACCCGAGGAACCTCTAGGAATCCCCCAGCTCGTAAAATGCTACGGCAATCGGTGAAAAGTCAAAAGGACCCTTTGGTACCCAACTCCCAGAGTATTTCAGAAATAGACACCTAGAGGCTAGTTGATACCTTGAGGCGCCTGGTACCCGAGAATCCCCGATTTACAGAAATATAACGATACTCCACTTAAAGATAAGCACAATCTAGAAACCGTTATGAATAGAGAATATTCTCTGCAACAGGCTTGACATTCTAAAAATGTGATAGAGAGAGTAGGGGGAGACGCGGCTAAGAACATGGGAAAAGTGACATGCTAGATCTCATTTTTGATATGCCACTACTCAAGCCTATAAATAGGGGTAGCGATTCACTCTCCAAGTATGAGATATTAAAAACCCTAATTAAGAGAGCTCCACTTCTACATTCCCCCTGTTACCTGACTTAACCGTTGGAGAGTTAGAGGCTGCACCCTACCGGTGCCTAGCTTCTTAACCTTTTCTTGCTTCGTGTGCACAACGCTTGCTCCACCAAGGACTTGGAGTGGCCATGGGACCATCTGAATAGCAAAAAGGAGTCCACCAACCCAATACACTATCAGGTTTCTTTCTCTTTTTTGTTTTTTGTACTGACCCGACTCTATCTTTGCAGACTGTGGCTCTGATGGCGGCCTTTATCCAGAGGTATAACTTCAATGAGCAGGTCTGTGCCAACCATCTGAACTACCTCTCTCTAGCCAAGAATGAGCTCAAGGCCACCCGGGAGGCCGCGAATGGCTGAGATTTGCATCATCGAGGGCAAACTCAAATGGGCCAAGGACTCTCGTGCCAGCTTAGCCACACGGGCCATAAAGTAGGAGGCTGGTCTCAAGGAGATGGATGATCATGTGTGAGAGGCCGAGAGGGACACCACCCAGGCTAGGGATGAGCTAGGGGGAGAGGAATCACTACATCGCGGTTGAGTATAATTTTACTGCCACCCTCGAGAGGGTGGTGAATAAGAAGGTTGCTGATGCCTTGGAGTGGGCACACCTTGAGGTAGAGGTGCAGAGAGAGAGGGAGAAGATTCTGGAAGAGGCCCTCGAGGCAGCTACAACCAAGTACTTGGCCTCATACGCTTTTGGATCGTCAAGGTCGAACTATTTCTGCGAAGGGTTCGAGAACTTCTAGGAACTAGTAGCTGAGTAGTTCCCCGATATAGACTTCTCTACTATTATGCCTGATGAGGGGGGTGCAGAGGTCGAGGAAGGACAAGAAGAAAAAACTGGCCAAGGAGGAGGAGAAGTTGTGACCGAGGGGGCGGTCAAAGAGGTGGTGGTTGTTGAACCTAGAGAGGCTAGCTAGGAGGAGGTTGTCCCTGGAAAGGTGGCATTGGGGGATGGCAACCCCTAGGAATAGTTGTATTGTTTTATAAAAAAACTTTTGTAAATTTTAAATATATGAATGAAATTTTCTTTTACCGCCGTCTACGTGTATTGTTTTCTATTTGTAATTTTTCTCTTTAATTTTTTCTTAGTGTAGGTATGTGTTGTGGTGATTTCTTCTCACTCTTCCTTTGCATGTCTAGGTAGGCCAGTGTAGGTAATCTTATGAGCGTAGGAATAATTACAAAAATTTTCTAAGTATGAGGGCATCTTGAGGTAATTAACTGTTATCTGACTGGGGATGGATGACGTAAAATTTTTCTAAGTATAGGGACCCCTCGGGGTTTACACTTTAATGACGAATATAGATATGTGATCAACTAAAATTTTCTAAGTATAGACGCATCTCGTGGTCAATACAGCCTTGGTTAATGGGTGCATTTCCTTTTTAATGCCTCCCTAGAAAGACTCGACGGGTCTCTTGTGTTCTTAAAAGAATGAGGGTCCCTAGTGGTATTCTCTTTGGTCCTAAGCCCTTTCCCCATGGGGGGCCTTTCTTGAGTAATTTCATTGGGTACTCTCATATATTTTCTCTAACTTAATTTATTTATGAGAGGGTGTAGCTGGACTTACTCGGTAGAGGAGGGCTGACTCTAGTTGTGGCACATGCGTCCTAATATACTTTGGGCCTCTTTACTTTAATTAATTTGTGGGACTCCTCTTCCCTTTGCACTTTCTTCAGTCGGGGGATAAGTTGACTTTGTAACTCAAGTTCAATCTTATGACTTGAGGGTTAGTCTTGTAACCCGAGGGTAAGTCTTGTAGTTTGAGCAGGAGGTGCGAGATCCTAGAAGGATGAGCCAATCTTGTGGCTTGGGGTCAATCTTGTAACCTGAGGGTTAGTCTTGTAACCCAAGGGCTAGTCTTATAGCTCGAGTAGGAGGTGCGAGATCTTAGAAGGATGGGCCATTCTTGTGGCCTGGGGTCAATCTTATGACTTAAGGGTTAGTTTTGTAACCCGAGGGCTAGTCTTGTAGCCTGAACATGAGGCTCGAGGCCTTGACGGACGGGCTAGTCTAGTGGCCTGGGGATTAATCTTGTAACCCGGGCACGATGACTTAAAGTTTTGTCTGACCCTGTAAAGTTAGAATATTTCATTGGTTAGAACCATAACATCAATTTTTTTGATAATATTTTTGTAAATGTTCTACGTTCCATGGTCGCGGGAGGGGCTCCCCTTGCATTGTCTCAAGGTGGTAGGTCCTGGGCCTATTGCAATGCGTTACCTAGTAAGGTCCTTCCCAATTTGGTTTCAACTTTCCCTTCATCGGATCTTGTGTTGCCAGGCCCACCTTCCTGAGCACTAAATCCCCGACTGTAAATCTACAGGCCTTGACCCATGAGTTGTATTACTTAGCCATTCTTTGTTTGTAGGCAGCTGTCTGGAGCGTGGCCTCATCCCTTTTCTCTTCTAGCTAATCGAGATTGTTCCTAAGGCTCTCTTAGTTCTTCCCTAAGTCAAAATTTGATGTTTTGTGCGTGGCCATCCCAATTTCGACTTGTATTACCGCCTTGGTTCCGAATGCCAGTAGGAATGAAGTTTCTCCTGTGGGGGTCCTTATCGTGGTACGGCATGTCCAAGGGATACTTAGTATTTTCTCTAGCCAAAGGCCTTTTGAGTCATCGAGCCACTTCTTAATTATACTCAGCAGTGTCCTGTTGGTCACTTCCACTTGGCCGTTGGCTTAAGGGTGAGCCAGGGAAGATAAGTGATTTTTTATTCTGAGCTCTGAGCAGAATTCCCGATACTGGGCATTATTGAATTGCTTGCCATTGTAGGTGATGATGACGTGGGGAATACCAGACCGGCAGATGACTGACCTTCAGGTGAAGTCGGGATGTTCTTCTAGGTCATTTTTGCAAGGGTTTATGTAAATGTAATATGTTGTAAATTCTATGAACTGTAAAATACATGTCTTGTATAGACTAGGACATGAATTGAGTCATGTTAGAGTCTATGAGGTCCTTGAGTCAAAGCATCATGGAGATCATCATCAAGTGTCAAGGAAGTCTCAAGAGATCAATCCGAGAGCATACGTGTCATCTCGAAGGATTCACGCACTACGCTGAGCCTTCTCAAGGTAAATCAGGTATTGTATGGTAGTCGAGGTGAATCAAGGCTCCATGATGGGTTTGCCAAGGTCCATGGACCTTCCCGGACCATGGAGGGATGATCTGAAGCCTTCTGTAGCAATTCCAAGGTGTTGGAAGAAAATACAGGGGATTTGGATTGATCCAGGATCAAACCACTTTGATTCAAATAGTTTGGATCAATCCAGGATCGATCCAGCAACTCTCAGGTTGTAGGATCTGAGTGATTTTTGCACTTGGATCGATCTAGGATTGATCCAAAGTTGCAAAATCACTGTATAATTGTCTAATCTTCATAAATCCGTTGGCAATCAATGGCCAATATTATTTAACCATTTGGGGATGTTCTAATCCAATGGACATGGATTATTTTTGTCCATTATATAAGGGTTTTAGCATCCATTGAGAAACTGATGGTTTTACTAAAATCTCATATACCTGAAAAGCTCTAATAATCCATTTTGATAGATCTTGTGAGATAGTGTTCTTCCAATCTTTGGAGAACCTCTTGTTATGCTTAGATGGGAAAATCTATACCCAAGACTATTCCATTGTCACCTCTTCAATCTTGCTAAGGCATATCTTTTGGAGGTAGGCTACAAGGGTTGTCCAAAAAGAAACCCAAGAAGATGTAGTGTGGGATTGATTGTCACACCTTGCTTAAGGAGGAGCAACCCACCAGAGTTGGCCCTTCTAGCTTGAAGAGCCAAACAAGAAACAATTGGGGAGCAATAGTTACATCTTGCTCAAGGAGGAGCAACCCCAACTTGATTACAAGGCAAAAGAAGATATATGAGAGTACACGGTGAAATTACTCAAGAAGGTTGATGTTGCCTTGTAATCAACCTACAATATTGGCACCAGGAGCAACCTCATGAATTAAGTTATAAGAGTAACACTCAAAGATATCCTTGATAATCCTTGAGATAGAATGAGAACAATCAAAGGATAAAGTAAAAACAAGAAGGCACATCAAGAACAGCATTTGATACCTTCTAAGAGCCAAAAGAAGATAAACTAGACTCTAATCTAGCTTGGATCCATGACATGCAAAAATGACTCAACAAAATTGAGGGAAAAGATGTATGGTTCTGAACCAAGAGACCCTCTATCTAGAACGTAATGAGAAACAAGGCTAGTAGCCAACATATTGAGAGAAACATAGTCTCTGAAGAGACAGCTGCACCTTAAATGAGAATGTTGCCCTTGGTAACACATCAGCCTTAATCAAAGTTTCAGGCAATGGTCATGTCTGTTGAAACTCAAGTTGTGAAGGCCTTCTTATGAAAAAGAGTCTTGCTTTGGTGTTGTGTCAAAAGAAAAAATACTTATCTCCATTGTTAGTCAAGGCAGATTACATTTCCCTAGGAGGGGGAGCCCGCAATTGCTATTGTTAAAGCAGAAACTTGTGATTTATGAGGTGTCTAAATCCTTGGTTGACAAATCAATTGCAATCCAAACAGCCGAAAGTTTGGTCCACTACTTATACTTGTCAAGAAGAGGAAAATGTGAGCAAGAATTGATTGAATGGAAGATATCTTAAAAAGGGGTTTTGGACTCAAAATTTTGGATGTCTTTAAGCCACGATAGAATGTACCTTATCTAAAGACACATTTGTAAATTCCCTTAAAATTGATTAGAGTACCTATACTTGAGATAAGTGGGGCTAGCCAAGCTAAACCAAAGAGAATCTGGGGATTTTACCTAAAAGATTCCATTTTGGATCGATATAGGATTGATCCAAACTGGCAAAACCCATGGGAAAGTGACTCATCGCTTGCTATAAAAAGGGGGGAAATGCCCTAGTTCGATCCTAGATTGAACCAATGCCAATTTTCAAACATCCTAGCTCTTCTCCCTCCTCATTTTCTCTAGACTTCTGAATCTCCAAAGCCATCACCATGTCTGCAAGAGATTCAGGGAAAGCTCCTTCACGATCAAAGATGCCACCAAAATGCCTTAGAACAGAGTCAAACTTTGGTGCATTCCTCAATGCCGCTGTCTACCACAATTATTTGAACATCTACTCGAAGAAGAGGATCTTCGTTGAGAGGTATGTGAAGCAGATGACTTTGCGTGATTTCACATTGGGTACAACTATTCCCAATGATGGGTGGATGTAACTCACCATCATAAAGGGCAAGGTACAACAAGATGCCATCTACATCTTCTACTCCAACAGCCACCACACCGATTACACTCAGCTTTCTTTTGAGATCGAGGTGTATAGAGTTCTCATGTCGATCAACCCAGACCGGGTCTCCATGTTGTTAGGGATTGCTCACCCATCAACTGTTGTCGTGGTCTTTCCCAACTGAGGAATAGACAAAGCTCACATCTGTGAGCTTTTTAAGCAAGAGGGAAACACATGGTTCTGCAAGTTTCCCACTGTGGAGTGTTGCATGTTGGCTAAAGTACTCAACAGCATCCTAGTCCACAACCTGCTTCAGACCTCCCACAAGATGGATATGTCTGACGATATGGCTCATATAGTGGTGAGTCTGATGAAGGGCAAGGCAATCGATGTGCCTGCCATTATGTGCCAACTAATGTTGTGGACGTCTATTGATGATGGGACGAAGAGAGGTCTCCTATTTGGAGTGCTAGTCACTTAAATTATGGAGCAGAGTGGAGTTACCTTTCCGAGGGATGCAGTGACACTCACCCAGGGCCTTCCCATTGATGATGAGACCATCAAAAGGATGGAAGGACAAAGATGAGCTAAACTGTAGACAGCTGGAGGGGCAGCTTAGCTTGTCCTGGCATCAGCCCCCACTCCAACAGAGGTTCCACCACCAGCTCCACAGCACACAGATGTGGTCGGTTCCTCTGCAACTCCTCCCATTTCCTCAGCAACTACAGCCACGATGCTTTTAGTGACTCTACCTCTAGCACTCTCGGGCCTAATCCATGACATTCATGGAGACTTTGGGCACATCCTCAGGTGTTTTGATCACCTAGAGAAAAAGGTGGAGAGCATGGATAAGTGGCTCATCCACATCCCTCACATGCACCAGCTCCTAGGGTTTCTCTTGACATTCTCACCAGCGAGGATGAAGATGAAGATGAGGATGAGGAGACTGATGAGAATACTTAGAGCTTCTTGTCTCTCATATTAATGAATTTGACTTTCCATTTCCATTATGTAATCAAACTTGAAAATCCTTGGAAATGAATGAAAATATCCATTTTTTCTATGCTTTCTCTTTTATCTTGTATGTTTCGTTCTTCACATACACACCTTTGGTATTCATGACAAAAAGGGGGAGAGTTAAAGACTAAAGACTAATTGAAACTTTTTTCTAAATTTGAAAATTTTGAACATCTAAGGCAATCTTGCTCTAAAATTGGTATACTATACTCAGGAGGAGTAAAAATGAATTGCCTAACTGAGGGGGAGTAAAAAGATGAAGATTAATGGAACTCTACATCTGTAAAAAGATCAAGTGAAATCTTTTAGTCTAATTATGCTCATCTCACATTCACTTGCACCTATTATTCTTGATAC
>JAOXJP010116122.1:0-13974 GCA_025762735.1 Platanus orientalis
CCACAGCCCTGATCCAGCCCATGACCAATCCAACCCATCAACAGGGTGAGACACAGTGGGCCAAGCAGGAAAAGAGAAAAGGGGAGAAATTCAATGAAAAAACAATTAAACAATAGAAGAAAGGAAGAGAGATAAAAGCTTCAAACAATCAAAACCCTTTAACAAAGTTCATGGTCAATGTAACCTGAACCCAACCCAAAATCCATACCTGACCTGAAAACCAACTTGATCATACCAAACACATCCCAGCTAGGCAAGTCGGGGCACCCATTTAACCCACCCCATTTCCATCCCTAGTTGCATGCATGCAGTTTACTTGAGATAAATTTAGTAAAATAAAAGGACACACGGCATTCTATTTATTTTTCTGATGATCTCATCATCCTTTATTTTGATGTCTGGCAGGAACTTTTACACTAAATACCCTTAAAACTAAATGAAAATATGCATTCTGCTCTTTTTCTTTAAAATGGTGAACACTCTACTGAAAGAAACACAGGCATATCAGAGTGTCTCTACATAAAGTCCCCATAAACAAGGAATTTCCACTCTGCAATCACATTGACCAGGAAAGTCAAGTCTCTGAAGAAGAAAACTCCTCTTGGACCAAAGAAAGCTCTCATAGAAGAAGACAAAGTAGAGATCAATATATGTTGGTGGTTTGTCGGGAGGAGAATACAAACCAGTTAAAGGGCATATTAAGGATTAAACCTTTCATGGAAGACCTAAAATACCTATTTTGTGTAAAGCCTACATTAAGAAAGAATGTTTTTCTTATAAAGTGTAACTGGAAATTTATTTATTTTCATTTACTAAACATATAAGAACAGGTGGATCCAAATTTGACCCAATTACTTATGGATGTACATTTTTTTATCTGTATCCCATCCAACAGATCTGAAAAAGGACCCAGATTTGCATTATAACAGATAAGATGTGAATCATAACCCAATCCTTCGACAGCCCTAACGTGTACCAAATGGAGCACAACTAATGGCTCTAGCAACCAACCAATCAAGTGCACAGAACAATAGGGATGACTGATTGAAATATAAGTGCAAAGATATAGGGATTAATGCTTGAATGGTTCAGAATTAGACTAGAAATAACTGAGCCGAGCCATGGATTAAACATAAAACTATTGACCAATAAATAAGTGGAAGTATTATAGGCACAGCCTACATGAAGGTTATTAGAACTGGGATGTCAGGGCATCTCTAGGGTTTAAAGTATGAGCTTTGGATGATAAATTGAAGGGGCTTATGAAAGAGATGTCATGGAGTGCTGGGCATGGGCATGGCTTCAACAATTAGTGTTTTAAGAGCTTATATGGCTGCTAAAAGCATGGGATTTCAACTCAAAAACAAATTATGAAATAAACTAGCCCAAAATTGCAATACAAATAAAGGGAAGAATCAGAGCGAGCCACACAGCCTGTATGGTCAGAGTAAATGGAGTCTCACCAAGACTACCAAAATCAGTGTGATAGAACTTATCACAAAACAGCAGCATCTCACCGCTCAATAGGAAAGCAAATAAATTAATTAAATCAGTATTCAATCAACTCATAAAACCTGGAAACAAACACCTAATAATCAATCCACTTAAAACTGGAGCATCCAAATATTATGAGCTCTTGGTGGGGCAGCCTAGAAACTCCTAAATAGATCTAAACAATCTAAGCTCACTAAACTCTGCAGGAGATTCAGCTTATGGGACCCATGAAACACCTGGAAGGACAGCTATGAAATTTGGACCACCCTCTCAGCTGTACAAGTGGGCTAGATACAAGGTACAGGACACCAGAATGGGACCCTCTTGGACCCAGCTGCGGGCTTGAATTGAAGTAAATATTTGGGTCTATCTGGTACATAACTCCAAACAGAATAGACATTTATCAAAATATTAACGTAGTACTGCTTAAGCATTGGACACTTGCAGGTTACATGACCAGTATTTGAATCTCAACAATGGCCATTGTCCCATTTATGTTTTCATTACACTTGTATGAAGCCATACAGAGAATAATTACTATATCATAGTTGGAGGTTGACCACCTTCCACATTTTCTGCTACAAGATTCCCATGTCTACAATATTTCAAACCAAAATAACTTACTGAGGTTTCAAAGATTGAAATTTACAAGTTTGGCAGATGCAATAATAATTCCTGTAAAAAAAAAACATTCTTGGGCATCTAAAGCCAGGTGAATGAAATACTAACCTAACTCTAGTTCTCTTATGGTTCAAGTTGTTAACAGTGAACTAAAAAACTCTCCCAAAACCTTAAAGGTATTAGGAAGTACAGAAATTAATATACTTCAACAACCCCCTTCAGGAGGAACACTGCTCTCTCCTAGGAACACTTAGGGAATGAAGTGCGAGTCCACAACTCATGCACACACATGCAATACAAAATCTGGGATAATACTTTTACTTCCACGGGGATTCGAACTCGCAACCTGGATTGGCTCTAATACCATGTTAACAGTGAACTAACCAACTTTCCCAAAGCCATAAGGTGTTAAGAGATACAGGAATTAATATACTTCAACACAAGTGTACAACACCAATACCAAGGGTAAACTAATCATACTATCAGTTTGTAAACAGGATCAATGCTCCCAGATAAGCGATTCTGATGATGTCAAGAACAGGTCCATAGGATACAGCATGATGATGTGTCACTGAAAGCTTTTGGTCATATAAATTTCAAGTACTACTCAAGGAGAAAAGCATCTATAATATGAATTTTATAATAGGGAGAGAAATCAAACCTGTACATATGTTCAACAAAATCGTCAATAAGAACAGGCCAAGCACCTGCAAGACGGATCAAAACAACTGAAGCCTTGCTTTTGGAACTAATACAAAACTGAAGATTTATCCTCCTTAATTTTTTGGAAAAGAATAACTCAATTTGAGATCCAACATTGAGCCTTCATGCCTCAACACAAAAGTTCAAAATCTACAAGCTCAGAATGATGTTAAATTATATTTCTACTTAGATGGCAATTTGAGCCAGGCTGGCCGAAGGGGTTTCAGAATATTAGGCAAAACTGGACTCAATTATGAGCGCAAAGTTGGGTTAAGGTTAACCCCTTCTGAGCCTGAGGCCCAGCACAAAGGTACATAGATACATCTATGCATACATAATACATATACTGTACTTACTTTTTAATATATGTTTCATCAAAATTCAAAACCTATTTCTACACCGTAGGATTAAAATATCAGTCATACTTCATCCTGTGTGTAGTCTAAGTTTGGATTGCCAAGTTCAGGCCAAGGCCAACTTAGGCTCAGCCTAAACTCAAAACTTTTGGCTGGGCTAACTGCATGCTCAATGGCTCAAGTTGAGTTTAGACCCAAAGTAGGTAAACTAGGCTCACCAGTCACCAAGGCCCAGCCTTACACCCCTTAATTTCTGCTGACTTGAAGAAAAAAGGGGGGGGGGGGATCTAGTGAGAAAAGGCGAGGTAGTGCAAAGGAAAATCCAGATTTACATTATAGGTGTATTTTTGGTATTTTAGGTCCAAAATTTTTATTTGACAATAATTTTTCCTTTTGTTAATATTGGTTTTTTTTTTTTTTTTTAATGAGAATAAAGAATTTATTACTAGAAAGAAAAAAAGAGAACAAAAGTACGGGGGATGAGGCTTTCCCCAAACAAACAAAAACATTAAAACATAAAAACAAAACAAATCAAACCACATACCCTTCCCTGCTACTTTCTTCCTATTACATCATCCCAATCCCTAAAGAACACCCTTGCCTCCACATTGCTGGGGGCCATATGATGCACCACCCAAGACAGAAACATATCATTTGCCCTTTAAAAGACTTGAGAAGCCGGTTCAGTAGTGTTGTTGAAGAGCCTACGGCTCCTTTCCTTCCATAAAGACCAACACACTGTGGCCGGAACAGATCTCCAAATTTTCCTACCCTTCTCACTAAAAGTTGAACTGCTCCATCCAAACAGCAGGCTTTTAAGGTCTGACGGAGTCACCCACTTCATCCAGAAAGACGTAAAGCCTCTATCCATCCTCTACAGAAAAAGGGCAATGCAGCAGAATATGGGAGATAGATTCTCCGCTTTTGTTAATATTGGGTTAATCTAGGTTGGTTTTTTTATCAATCAGTTTAGAAGATTTATTTATTTTCAAGTAGAATAGGATTTACTTAATTTTTTAGGAAAGTGGTCTTATTTCCGTCACTTTGGGGCCTTATTTCGGGAGTCAAACTTACCCATTTAGCTTGATTGTGAAAAGGTTATGCAGTTACCTATTCAATGAGCTCTGGATCTTGCAAATCTGACGTGTTTTAGGAAATTTATGACCAAAATATGACAAGATTTGAATTTTTTTTTTAGAGTTTAAATTCTTTTTTATATCCAATAATTATTAATTAAGATTTTTAAAGGTTTCAAAGTTTGTCTATAAATATGGAGGAGATGCAATAGAGTAACACTGACAAAGAAATTTATTTTATTGGATGATTGAAAGTTTAATTTGGTTGAAGGCTTCAACATGTGTGAACTTCCTATCCTTGGTGTTGTGTGTGGAGGAAATTCTGCTACAGCTGAGCTATTCGGGAGGTTACGTCTAAGCAGGAAATGAATCAGATGTCGGTTGGGTCTTCCAGTGGGATTAATGGGCTGTGGTGATGTGCACCATGGTATCCTCGATGGTGGATGCGTGGAGGTGATTAATCTAGAGTCTCCTAATCGGTTTTCCCCTCTTGGGAATCTCAATGGCCCGATGGATGCTCTGAAGCTGTTTGTCCATAAGTTGCCTAGCCCAATGTGTTGGAGGCCCATTAGGCTCATTTCAAACGGCTTTAAGGATTCGGCCCGCTCATGGCTTGCCCCATTCTATTGGACCAGTTGATGGGGGTGAACCAAACCCTCTCTAAATTGGTTCGGAATTTTATTGATGTCGAATTGTGTGTGTTGTCTGTTTTGAAAGAATCTCCTAGTTTCAGCTGTGATGAGGGCCCTCTACTCTAGCCGGACTGTATGTGGGAGGAGATCAGAGCTGTTGGTTTTGTGCCTAGGTCCTCTTGCAGGGGGGGGGAGCGGGGTATTCTGGCGGAGAGATAAAGAATTTGGAACATCTAGGAGGCTCATATCTGGTTGTTGGATCTTTATCTTGGTGGTGTTCAAGGATGGTGACTCTTTGGTGCAGTCGGAGCTATCGGGCAAGTCGGATTTGGATTCTTTCACTGATGAGGATGTGATGGGTGATGGGTGATGGTCGTGTTTCGTCTTGCTAGATTCGGTTGCTAAAAGAACATGCTGGTCCTGTAATGGGGGGTGCCCCTCTATCGTTGAGATGGGATTGAAGATGACTTGAGGTCTCCGATGAGGAACCTTGTTTGTGTTGGGACCAGGTGTGTGTCGTCTCCAATCTTGATGGAGTTCTCGCCGAGGAGTGGGCCTGGGTGGGTAGCTGTTGTGCATCAGTCATGGATCATCTCTCCAAAACAACCTCTTGATGTCAATATCGTTGGTATGAAGACGGTCGGTCTTGCTGGGCTCATTTTGACAGCAGCTGTGGGGTTCTGCCTTAAGTCTACAATTGTTTCGGAATTAGAAGGCGGCTCTAGTGGGTCTCACTCCTTGTTTCTCTCTGTGAATGTGGTTTCATCCTGTCCTTGGGCTCCTCTGTGGTCTATGGAAAGTGTTGTCCTGTGGTTGCCAGGTTATTCTTCTTCGTCAAGTTTTCATATGCCTGAGTATCTTCCTCCATATTCTGGTGACTGGAAGCTGGGGGTACAAAAGGGGAAAGAGATGGCGGCCCTTTTAGTGTGTCATGGTGACCTAGGGAAAAAGGATGATCCAACCAGGTTCTTCCTTAAAAATCTTTCCAACAAAGGTAAGTATAATTTTGTTTCTAAGTTTCATTCCTCTACTTTGCTTGTTGCTCTTGATTTGTGTAGAGGCTATGGCTAGTCTAGAAAGGAGGAAAATTTTATCCAGGACTTGAAACGGAATTCCGTGAATCCAAATGTGGATAGTGAGGCATTGGGGAAACAACTAGTGTTAGTGGCCCACAGGGATACTGTTGGGGAGAGGAAGGGTGTTTTGTTTGTGGTTCCGTTAGCCATCGAGGATACGAGAGAAAAGTTTAGAAAGGACTCTTGTTATAACTTCGAGGTGTGTCGAGAGAGGTTCTTCCAATTCAGTCTACAAGGGGGGATCCATGCCTGTTGTGGAAGGCTATTTTGGAAAGAAATGAGGAAGTGTTATTGGATTGGGTGCTGAGCAAACTTGAGAAGCTTACTTTTGTTTTCAGCTTTTCCTATAATGGAATGGAGAATGATATTATAGATTTGTTTAGGTTGATAAAAAAAAAAAGAGGGGTAAGGTCTCAAGTGGTATGGAACATATGTCTATTGAGTCAAAAAGATTGAAAAGTGAGCTTAGGAAGCTGGAGAGTTCTGTTATTTATGACCAAAAAGCAAGAGGGGTAAGTGAAGGGGAGGGGAGCAAAGGTACAGGGATTTTGATTATGTGATTTAATGAAATAATTTCTTGGAATGTTAGAGGCCTGGACCAATAGGGACAAGTGTGTTTTGGTTAATCACAGTCTATCTAGGGTGAATCCTGATTTGATTTGTTTGCAATAGTCTAAAATTCAGATGATGAATGATTCGATTTTGAAAGAGGTGTGTAGTCAGAGACCTTATGATTGGCCGGTCCTATCATCGTGGGGTGCTTCTAGAGGGATTTTATTAGTTTGGGATATGAATAGGATTGAGGTATTAGAGCATAAGATTGGGGTATTTTCGATTTCTACTAGGTATAGGATGTTGAGGTATGCGGAAGAGTGGATTTTTACTAGGATTTATGGTCCATCTCTAAGATAGGAGAGTGAGGATTTCTTAGGGGAGTTGGATGATGTTAAAGGGCGGTGGAATCTCCAGTGATATGTTGGGGGGGATTTCAATTTGGTTAGGTTCCCTCTGAAGAGGAAAGGGAATGGAAGGTGGGACTCTAGTATGGATAAATTTGGTGCTTGTATTGATAGATGGAGCCTGATTGATGGTCCTCTTAAAGGGACGAAATTTACTTGGTCAGATTTTCAAGGCCATGCCTCCTTGAGTAATCTGGACCGCTTTCTTTATTACGCTGATTGGAAAAATCTATTTCCTGATCAGACTCAGTCTACTCTACCTAGAATTACCTCGAATCATGTTCCCATTATTCTAGAGTTAAAAAGGCTATATGGGGGTCCCACCCCGTTCAGATTTGAGGAAGTTTGGTTTCTTGAATTGGACTTTATGGAGGTGATGGAGCACGAATGGAACCGTGTGTTGTAATCCGGCAATCTGAGTAGGATTTTTTCGTTAAAGCTTCAAACCCTTAATTTTGGTTTAAAAGTTGGTATAAGAATTTAGGGGACTCTATCAAGGCCGATAAGAAGATGTGTCATAAAAGGATTAAGGAGTTGGATGTGTTGGAAGAGGGGTAGAATCTTTCGTTTGCGGAAAAGAGAGAGAGAGAGTTCATGAGAAAGGAGTTTTCAGGTTTGGCCATAAAAGAGAAGATTGTTTAGAGGCGTCATTCTAGAGTTAAGTGCTTAAAGGAGGGTGATCGTAATACAAAAAAAATTCATAAAGAGGCCTCTCATAATAAGATTTCTAATGGGATTCTTGGTTTCAATAAATGGGAGTTAGTCCCAAAATACAAGGGGAAATTCGGTAGGTGGTTGAGGAGTATTATGTGGATTTGTACAAAGAAGATCATGTTAGTCAACCACTTCTTAATGGCATAGATTTCGATCGCATTTCGAGTGTTGATAGGCTTATGTTGGAGACGTGTTTCTTGGAGGAGGAAGTGTGGAAGGTTTGTCCAAAAAGAAGGTGATAAGGCACCCGGACCAGATGGTTTTTTTAGAGTTTTTTTTCAAAAGTGTTGGAATATCATCAAAAGTAATTTGTTGAATGTGTTTGATGAATTTTATTATTCAAACGAATTCTATGAGCATCTGACCAACTCCTTAATTGTCTTGATTCCTACAAAGCATAATGCTAAGGTGCTAAAAGATTTTCGCCCCATAAGCCTGCTCAATATTGTCTACAAGATTATTTTCAGGATTTTATCATTGAGGCTTAAGGTATTCATGCATGGTATTATTGTTCATCCTTAAAGTGCCTTTATTGAAAGAAGACAAATTCTAGATAGTGCCTTAATTGCGAATGTGTGTATTGAGGATAGGAGGTTGTTGGGTAAAATGGTATGATTTACAAGCTTAATTTGGAAAAGGCCTATGATCACGTTAATTGGAATTTATTGGATTATATTCTTTACAAGATGGGGTATGGAGTCAAATGGAGAAGTTGGATCTTTTACTATATTAGACCAGTTAAGTTCTCAATGTTGGTGAATGATTGTCCCATAAGCTTCTTCAGAAGTTTGAGGGGTTTGAAACAAGGTGACCCTCTTTCTCCTCTCTTGTTTATCATGGTGTCGGAGGTTTTGAGCAAGTTGATTAGGAGAACTAAGGTGGGTATATTCTAGGGTTTTAGTTGGTTTTTGGGGGTATAGGGTTTGTCATTTACAATTTGCAGATGATACCATGATTTTCTATGATGCAAAGGCAAGACATATGGGCTTCTTGAAGTGCATTATTCGTTGTTTTGAGGCGGTTTCGGTATTGAATATCAATTTGGCAAAATTTGAGTTGTTTCAAATCGGGTAGGTCCCCAATATTAAGAGTTTGACTTGGATCTTGGGCTATAAAATTGGTTGTCAACCGGCTTCTTATCTTAGACTGCCATTAAGTCCAAGGTCGTGTGGAACCCGATCATTAAGAGGATTACCACTCGCCTTGATTTCTGGAAGGCCGATTTATTAAAGGGTGGGAGATTGACATTACCAAAGGCTATTTTGGTTTCCATCCCGAACTATTATCTATTACTCTTCACCATCCCGGTTTCAGTTGCCAATAAAATTAAGGAAAATTTCTAGAAATTCCTTTGGAATGATTCGAAAGAGCACTATAGGTATCATTTGGTGGATTGGAAATCCATCTATACACCATTTAGCGGTAGTGGTGTTGGTTTGAGATCAATTAGGTGCCACAATAAGGTATTGTTAGCTAAATGGCTTTCGAGATTTGGGATTGAGAGAAATAGTTTTTGGTGTAGTGCGGTGTTTGCCAAGTTTTGGAATATTTCACCATGGAAGTCGAATTTGGTGAGGGTGAGATGTGGGTGTTGGATTTGGAAGTCTATTCAGAAAGCCAATGATGCCTTTTGAAAGTCTATTCAGTTCAAAGTGGGGTCAGGTAGAGCGATTAGGTTTTGGGAGGATAGGTGGGTGGGCAAGGGTCCGTTCAAAGATTCCTTTGAGAATTTATTCTCTCTAGCTTTAGACCCCTCGGGTTTAGTAATGGACTCATTCGATGTGTTGAGTAATTCTTGGGTGCCTAGGCTTTGTAGAAATTTAAATGATTGGGAGTTGGATAAGATGTGTAGTCTTCTAGGGTTGTTAAATGGGTCAAGGCCGGACCCGTTGGTGGGTGATAGTTGGGAGTGGGTTACTTCCAATAAGGGTTGTTTCTCTCCTAAGTCATTGTATATGAAGCTGGCTAATCTTAGGCCTTTGGTTTTTCTCACAAGTATATTTAGATCCTTGGAATTCCGTCAAAAGTTACATTTTTTATACGAAATTCTTATTTAGATAAAATTCTCACCCTAAACCATCTTCAAAGTAAAGGCTAGAACTTAGCTAACATATGTATCATTTCCTAGAAGGAAGAGGAATCAGTGCATCATCTACATGTTCACTGTCCTATGGCTTACATGGTTTGGGGCTTCTTTCTCTCTCATCTCCACACTGCTTAGGCCTTCCCTCTCCATTTTAGGGAGTTAATTATGGGTTAGTGAATTTCTAACTTGGAAGGTGTCATTGCTGTTATTTGGCCTTCTCTTCCAAGGGCCATCTGTTGGAGTCTTTGGAATGAGAGGAATCGTAGGATCTTTGAGGGCAAAAGTAAGATCTTGAAGATTTATTTATCCATGTATAGGGTTTTATTTGATTGGGTGTCAATTACGCCAGATTTTGAGGAGGGAGTGGTATTCATTTTAGTGTAAGGTATTGTAAGTTTTGGTTTGTTTGTTGGTTTTTTTTTCTTTTTTTTTTTTGTATTTCTCTTTTTTTCCTTCTTCTGTTTTGTTGTTCACCTCCTGGGTGATGTTTCTTTGTCTCTTTGCTTCTTATCAATAAAATTTTGTATGTTCATCGCTTAAAAAAAAACATATGTATTCTTAGGTGATCCTAGGTAAGTTTTATCTCTTCTCTTGAATCTTTTTATTACTTCTTTTTATTCTATCCGGTTCTTCTTCTATATCCTTCACATATTTTGATCTTCTATTTTCTACTTCTAGTAGTTCTATTGAATTTTTTCTTATTTTTTTGAACCCACCACTATTCCTTGTAGTTCAATCTTAGATTTCTTAAATCCATAGCATGTCCTACATTAGAAGGTATCCTAGAACACTTCCTATAAAGTGAGGTCCAGACAACAAAACCAGCATTTTTATCTACTAATTGATCCTTAATCAGAAATTATCCTCCACAAAATGACTTTGGTCAGAAGTATAAAAGGCAAGGGCTAGTAAGATCTTTGCTTAAATGAAAGCACAATATCAACAAAACTAGCAAATGAGAGCTTTTTTTATTTATAATCAATAATCAAAGAGAAAAACTGAACCAATGACTTAAACACCATATTCCAGTTTCCAAGATAGAAAAAGGAAAGATGGAAGGAGATAGTGCATGCTTGAGCTACTTTACATAAGGTTAACATTTCTTGTTTATGATCTCCATGTTACAGGTCACCCTTTTTACGCATAATTACTCTGCATCGACCAACTAATTTTGTGCCTTCCCAGAGAAAAGAAAAGCAAAAAAGAAAAAGTAGAATTTGGGGATGGAAAGCTTTCTAGAGTTTAGTGAAGAAAAAGTGTGTATTGAAGGAGAAATGTGTATGGAGAGTTAAAACTCTCTCACATATAGTTTTTCTTATTTATACATGAAATAAAACATCAAAGAGGGTATGTATTTACATGACAACCCTACGACAACACGAAAGACCATAGTTCCCGTACAAATATGAATACATTGTACCCCTACTGCACAACATCATTTTGCGGTGGGCCAGCTTGGCCATCCGTATATATGACTCTTATGACAGAGGGTGTGGCTGATGAAGCAGGGAGACTAGACAGTGTCAGCCTAATATTCGAATCTTCATCGTATCTGAGAGGAGTTTGATTATTATGAGGCTCTTCTAGTTTTTGCTCTGCTGATGCTACTACATTTGATAAGTTTGTGGAGAAGAGTAGAGCATTTGAGTTACTTGCCAGCCTCAATCTGGAGTTTGAACCAATTAAGAGTCAACTCCTAGGATGATACTCTTCCGTGAGCGCTCTACTCTAGTCTATGTTTCTCAAAGAAGTAGAAGTGGTGGTAGCAGAGGCCAAGGTCATTCTTGTGTCAGTACTGATAATCATGATAGAGTTTGTTGTGAGTACTATGGTTGGTCCATCATTCTAAGGAGACTTATTGGGATTTACATGGGAAACCACAGCATGGTACATTTGGTGACAACTGTTGAAGTGCTCCATGCCCCAGCGGTGGGGGGAGAGATATAGTGCTTATGCAACCATGCCGACAAAGATTCCTTCTACAGCAGCTACTCATCCGTCATCCACACTCCTCCTGAGTCATCCTCCAGCACCGGCTTACCTAGAGAGAAGATGAAATCTCTTCGTCACCTTATGTCCCCACTAAAATCGACTTCTAAAGTTATCTCAACCTCCTGTCCTCTATGGCCTTTGTAGGTACCCCCAGACTCTGTCTTTAATGCCTCTTATATTGCTTTTAATCCATCCTGGATCATTAATTCTGGAGCCTCGCACTACATGATTGGTATGTATAGTCTTTTTTCTTCATATTGTGTTTATTCTAGTCAAGGCATTGGGCAAATTGTTGATGGTTCTATATCTTCAGTTATTAGCACCGAGTGTATATCTCTTACATTGTGTTTATATTTGTATGTGTTTCATGCTCCTAATTTTAAACTTAATCTTGTTTCTATTAATCATGTCACCAAAGCCTTGAATTGTAATGTTACCTTTTTCCCTTCCTACTGCGTCTTTCAGGACTTGGAGATGCAGCAGACAATTTGTAGAGGTCATGAGGAGCAGCCCTTGTACCTGATGGACAGGTGTTCGCATTTGCATACCCATTTCAGCGGACAATCACATCATACAATGCTTCTTCCTCCTCGATGACTTAGTTACTTCAGTGGTACTATAAAGTTAGTAACATTTCTTTCTGTTGTTAAAAACTTTTTCATCATTATATACTTTTGCTACAACTTTAGACTTTTATTGTGAGACTTGTGAGTTCACAGAACATTGTAGATCATCTTATCTTCCCAGTACTAGTAAAGTACTACTAGTACTTATCCTTTTATTATTGTTCATTTTGATGTGTGGGGGCCAGCCCCTATTACTTCTTTCTTTGGCTATTGATATTTCGTAACCTTTGTTGATGATTATACTAGGATTATTTGGGTATATTTGTTGCAAGCAAAGCATGAAGTCTCCTTTATTTTTCAATTGTTTCATAAGATGGTTAACACTTAGTTTGAGTCGAAGATCAATATTCTTTGATCAGATAATAATCTCTCTTATCTCTCATAGCATGGCTTCCGTCATCTATGATTAAACCACTTGTCCAGGAACTCGAGAACAAAATGTTGTTAAAAGGAAGAATCATCATCCGTTAGAAATCACTCGTGCTTTGTTGTACACTATGCACGTCCCCAAATTCTTCTAGGCCGATGCTCTTCAAACTGCTACATATTTCTTGAATCATATGCCCTCAAGTCCTTAGTTTTAAGTCTCCTCTTTCTCTCCTTTCTTGCTCTCATTTTGTGTCTTTGTTTCCTCTTAAAGTCTTCGGTTAAATTTACTATATCCATGTTCATAAGTTGGATCGATCAAAGATGGGTTCCAAGGATCTCAAATGTATATCCTTGAGTATGCTCCAAGCTAAAAGGGATACAAGTGTTATCATCCCTCTAATCGGACACACATTGTCTTCATGGATGTTACCTTCGTTGAGTTTGTGCCTTTTTTCTCTTCTATGCAGCCTCATCTTCAAAGGGGGAGCTTAGAAGTAAAGGTGAAGATAAGTCCTCTCTCCCTAACCAATTCCTCCATATTTCTTTGATTGTGATGATGAAACTAAGCTTGCCCAAGAGTATAACCAGAGGAAGAAGGAGCCATTGGCAGCCAAAAAAGAGAGATTTTTCGACAATGTATTCTTAGAAAAAGAAAGCTGACTCAGATCCTCATGTGTCTATCCGAACTATCTCTACTTTTTCAAGTATTGCTTATTCCACTCATGTTGATTCTCATCTCCTTATTTCTCTTAGAAAGGGTACTCGTTCTTGTACCCATCAACTTAGTGCTAACTATGTGTGATATGATTCTCTGTCTCCAATGTTAAAGCATAGTTGTAGGAAAGCTTGGTACAAGGTGAGAAGCTCACTTCTTACGAACCCTGTTTGAGAAACAAATTCTATTCCGCTTCCCAAGTAGTGGGAAGCTCGATGAAACAAGTGAAAGCTATTTAGCGAAATGAGTGAAAGCCTTTAGAGAAGTGAGTAGAAACATCTGGAGAATTGACTGAGAAGCGATCTAAGAAACAATATTGTATTTTAATTAATGTAAATCTTATAAGGTTAGCATTAAATAAAATATTATCTATGAGATTTAATAATGATTTTGTAGGAAAAAATATATATATGGTATTGAATTTATTGTTTAAATTATTTTATTCCAATCCAATAAAAAAGATTCAAATCCAATGGTTTTTATATAAGGTCTTCTATAGTCTAACTCAAAGATTCAAGTTATCTACAAAAAATCTTATTTATGATAAAAGCTAAGG
>JAOXJP010116133.1:0-27990 GCA_025762735.1 Platanus orientalis
GGCGTAACAGGATTCATGTAGCCGACCCCAAATAGTTGGGATAAGGCTGTTTGTTGTTGTTGTTGTTGTTGTAGATTAAATGTTAACAAATGTTCATCTAGTTAGGAAATGGTTCCAAAAATTTGAAGAATCTCCTTAAACCATTTTCTTGATTTGGAAGAGAATCCAGAGAATGGTTCCCAAACCCCTAAGGATTTGTTATGGCCCTTAGGTCAGCCCGGCATTAGGGACTGACACCTCAGCACCAAAAAGTAAAAAGCATCCCCCAAAAAGTGTAAATCAATTTTTTGGTGCTGATGTGTTAGCCTCTGATGTCAGTCTGACCTTAGTCTAACATAAGGGGGTCACACCAAATCCAAGGCGTTCCCAAATGGGCCCTAAAACCTCGGGTCTGGGGCCAGGCCAAGGGTAGTCTAAACTTGAGCCCAAACTTCAACCCTAGGGCCCCTTGGGCTTAAGTTTGGGCCAGGCCTTTTAGGCCTATTATCTGATTTTGCCTGGCAGGGGCAGGTGCACTCCTATGTGCAACCCTACACATTAGATCAAGATTGTACATAAAACATTATGTCTAAAATCCATTCCAAGATTTATAATACCCTTGAGGAGATTCAAGGCAGCCCACAAGCTCTCCACATACAATCTCCCCAAGCTTATACAACCATTTTAAAAGACTCAAGGACAGAACACAAGCATTATTGTTCTCACTACCAATCGAACTTCATAGCCCCACTTTTAAAAAGGGATCTCCATTACACCAAAGTTTCTTTTTTGTTTTGATAATTCATTACACCAAAGTTTTTGTAACATGCGTTTTGATCCTTAACTGCTGGAAACAGTTTTGAAAGTGCCCATATTTTACTGTGCCCAGATTCAAATCTGACTGGATAAGCATCCTTGAGACAAAATAAAAATGGGACCCACAAGTTGTTTGAGGCGGCTCCACATGGGCTCATGTTTACCTCAACGAGGAGAACAATGTTGTATAGCTGGATGCTCAAAATCGTTAATAAGTGAATGATAAATTGTCTCCAAAAGTGCTTAGTGGATCACTGGTAAAACTGGTAAAAATGTGAAATTTGAATAATCCCACATGGACTTAGACATGTGTTCACATACACTAATGTTGAATAGAAGTTTGGACCCCAAGGGGCACCATTGTTTTGTGGATGGGGCAGAACCTAGCCAATATGGGCCGGGTTGGGTTGGGCCAATAAAATAATATAATTTTTTCGTTTTTGCTCTCTCCCAGATTGTGTCAATGCCCTCAAATCATCTCTTTCTGCACGAGTGTGTAGGTGGCCCCAAGGGGCACCGCTATTTTGTGGATGGGGAAGACCAAACCAACATGGGCCGGACCTATATTTAAAACACACACGACGCTAAACCGAACCGGGCTTGGGCTGGGTTGGGTCAATAAAATAAAATGTATTTTTCTTTTTTGCTCTCTCGTGCCTATGCCCTTAAATCATCCCCTTTCACACATTTTTGTTCGGTATGGATGTGTAGGTAGCTAATAAATTATAACTTTTTGCATTCGTGTATGTTTAAATACCAAAAGTTGTGTTCCTATGTCTGTTACAAATAGATATGAACAAGTTTATAAATAAACGTCTCTCATTCATTTTATTTACTATTATTTTTAATTATTTTATTCCGAATTCAAAATTTGTAGTGTTTCTTAGGCATCATAGAGGATGTCTGAATTAGACATATAGAGAGCATGATAGCGTGTTCATTTTCTAAGAGAGAGAATACAATATAAGTTTGATTCGTCAGGAACACAGATTTAATGCTTCTTCTGTGTGTATAGATCATTGTATCTTGGGAGGCAAACACCTAAAGAGTTTGTAAGCACTAATACGAGGGGCGAAATCTATTTTAAGGACATAGTGTTAAACACTAGCCTTGATCAATTTGATATAATTTATTGTCAATTCATTCAGTCAAGTAAGTAGTTCTTTTTATTTCATTTTTAAGTATTTTATTTATATGAAATAAATATTACTTGTTCACAGAATAATGTTTAATAGAATATAGTCCAACATTAGTTTCATCTTTGTTGACCATCAGTTGAAGGAACCCACACTTCATAAAGGGGTATAAAAAGCAAGTGTTGTGTCTAAACTAATAAAAAATATTTAATTTATTTGTCCACTAGTTTTGTGATTTCAAGTTTTATTCGTGAACTCTTTACCAAAAAAATAATAAAAATAAAGATTATATGAGCAAAAATAAAGATTATATGAGCAAAATTTGTGTCAAAAATATATTAGAAAATATAAACCCCACCTTGCATTAGACAAAAGGTATATGACAACCCATCTATAAAACATTTTATATGATAAGAGCTAGGCAGGCTTAAATCAGGAAAAGCCAAGGCCAGGTTATAGTGTTGAACATTTGATTTTGCCCGGAATTTTCATCCAAACCTTGGTCCTGGCCGGCTGTGACCAGGTCGGACTGACCAGGCCTATTCAAAGACTTCATTCTTTCTCAAAATTTTTTTATAGATAAATATGAACTTTAATTAAAAGAGGGCTTGCATGAGAGATAATAGGCTGAGAAGGCTACCAAGATTTTTGCAGAAAACAATGCTCCTTTCTCCCTATTTGTTTAAGAAGATAGGACTTGTAGGAAGGACATCACATGTTTTATTGGTCTCTTTCTTGAACTCTCCTCCTATAATCCAATAATTCCGGCGAGAAATCTGTCCACAATAAGAGAGACAACCTAGACGAAGAAGCTCTTCATTCAATGGTTTTGCCGTTTCGTTCTTGAGACACAAAAACAAGGCCTCATCTCTGTATGAGTGAATGGTGTTATTAATAATCCCCCTATGATGCCTTTTTCTCCTTTTATCCCCTTCTCCCCACTTTTCCTTCTCTTTTTATCTTCTCCTTTGATTACAAACGAGATGAGAGGGAAAGAACGATAGTCGAGAGAGACCCCACCCTTCTCTTTTTGCTACTAAATTCCCTAGTCCCCAACTGCTTTTTAGTTTTTGTTTAACGAACTACACACTGGGGAATGTCTGTATGTGTTTCATAAAGCTAAGAGATTGTGATTCATCATCATGTGTCCCACTTGGGTTACGTTTTGCACTAACAACGTAACTCCATCACGTTTTCATAACCATTTGTTATGAGTCGGAATCCTCTGTGAATAATGCTGGAAAAGCATCCGAAGCATGTTTATTAATACACGCAAGGATTTTTTAGTAGTTACAAATTTACAACATATGAATAACTTGACCAAACTACGCTCTTAAAACTTTTTATTTTATTTTTATAGGTAAACATTAGTGGTTAATTTATTAGTAGGTGAAGATGGGTTTTGAATTAGCAAAGTGGCATGATCGATGGTTAGTAGCCACTGGATTCAAGTTGTATTCTACATTAGAGCTGAACTGAGATTTTCACCCATGGGTTGCCTCTTAGCAATACCCAGAGCAGAAAGGATATAAAGAACAAAAAGGATAAAACACACACACACAAAAAAAAAAAAAAAAACTTTACTTCCCCTAAGTACTTTGTCAACTCCATAAACCTTCTTTATTAAGGTATAAGATAATTTTTTACCTCTCCCGTTGTTAATTGTATGTCACATTCACCTACCTCGCATCTGTTTGATCTCAGTTGAAGAGATTATTTTACTGATTTGATTGATTTTAAAAGCCCGTTCTAACTTTTAACCCTTTTTGACATTTTATGTGGATAATCTGTCTCTCTGTTTCTCTCAGGACATATTTATTATTATTGTAATTTATTTTAAGAGAGACCTTTAGGACGGCCTACCATTCTTAGTTATACATATTCAACTATCAATCTTCAATTCATGAAGTAGCCAAATTAGTGGTAGGCCCTACCTCCTACGATTATAGAATCAATTTTGAGAAGTAAAGCATAAGGATTTCTTTTTCTTAATTTCAAATTATTATCGAAATATATAATTATAGAAGAAATAGAGAGCTTTATATAATATGGGCTTTATGGTAAATTTATGCTTTGTCAATTCTTTAAGGATTTTATCTGCCTCCTTTAACAAATGCTTGGTCTACTGGGTGTTAGGGAGCAAACACATCAGCGCCGAAAAGTGATAAATGTATCCTCAAAAAGTGTAAATTACTTTTCAACACTGATGTGTCTGCCCCCTGACATCAACAGACCAAACTGTAGACAAAATCCTTCATCTGTTGGGATGAAGTCACTTGTGATGCCCCTTGTACGAGCCTCCTGGGGTAAGATACAGTGGCCTCCAAAAGTGAATGGATCCCACCCCACTGTGTCTTGCCCCTACAATGTGTCACACAACGGGGGCATCACCCCTCTTCTATCATCTTTATTAGCCACCCCTTTGATAGAGAGAAGCAAGTAAATAATAAATTTTTTTAGGGGAGGTTGATTTGAGTTATCAAATCTCAGGAGATGTAAGTGAAGTTTCTAAATTAAAAATAAAAAATAAAATAATAATAATAAAAAGAAAAAAGATGTTCAAATTTGACAACTCGGAATCAATGGTCAAGCTGATATTTAGTGTGCTACTTTAGGAAATAGTGGGTCAAACATAAAAGAAGATATTAGTCTCAAAACTGTGCCACGTGTTACCAAACAACGCATAGGCAACATTCATAAAAAAAATAAAAACAACGCATAGGCAACCTCTTGTACGTATCTCCTCCCCTAAGAATAAAAATAAAAGTAAAAATAAGGCTAAGAGCACACCTGAGCAAATTTTATTTTCATGTTGTTTTGCCGGGGGGGGGGGGTGTATCTAAAAAACAATCTCAAATTAAGAAATTAATAGCTTAATTACTATTGTTTGTTTAGTAAGGCAAACTACGTCTACTTGACGTTGTGACTTGCAAATTACGTGTATAAAAAAGTTTTCTACGTAGATAATCCATATCCTTTAACTGGAAGACCCTTTCACCTCCAAAAGTGAATGGATCACCCCACTGTGTCTTACCCCACGAGATGGGGGTGTTGCAGGTGATACTGTCCCGTCTGTTTTAGATCTGTGAAGAGATAATATGGTTCTTAATAACACTTCCCATCAAATAAAAACCCCACTTCCCATCAAATAATTAAAGCAACTCTCTGGATTGGATATGAGTCCACGTAATTTGGCTGAAACTTACCACACGAGGATGGATTGTTGGCTTCGCAAACGCGTAGAGCCTATTGTGGGTTGATTCATTCATTCTTTCTAGATGACTCGCCTAGCTACACTGTCTTGTCTTTCATAAATTCATGTGATGAGGTTAGTTTTTAAAAAGGAGAGGACACAATGCGACACTAAGGCTGATAAGAACACGAGCATTAGGCTTACAACTACCTTTTACAAAAAAAATATACATGGATCGTCACAGATATCCTTAGGTTGGTCTCTCAAATGAAAATAACTGACGTTGAAGTTATTTCCCCTACTGTGGTCTTCACTGGGTGGTTAAAACAGAGATTTAAGTTCAAATCAAATATTGATAAAGGGGTAGTTCAGGGGACTCTTATCCTCTGCGATGCCTCGTGGTGAGCCACAGGTGAGCTGAGATACAAAGGGGGTGGGGCCCATACATTTTTTGCAGGGCCCCACCCCCCTTTGTGTCTCAGCTCACCACGAGGCATCACAGAGGATACGACTCCTAGCTCAGGCACTTACTAAAATAAGGGGGTCTTTTCTGTATTAGCTACTTGGAGGGATAAATATTAATTCAAAAAAATCTTTTACATCCAAATTAGTCTGTCTCTGCATGTCCCCACACTACATGTTGACTCATGATTTATTTATTTTTGAATTTGGTGCCTCCTTTTAGGCATCTACTTTTGTATTTTAACACTTTTTTCTTATACAGCTTTAACCTTATACACCTCCCCTTTTTTTTGGTCCATACCTTTTCATTTGGAAATTATTTTTTTACAGTTTCAACCTTACGCACCCCACTGTGTATGGGGACATATGGAGACAGGAAAATTGGATGTAGGAGACCTTTTCCTATATTATTCTTGATCACACTTTATCAAATAAGCAACTCTTTGGCCAAAACTTACCACATGAGTGGTGATTGGCTTTGCAAACGAGGAGTGCCTAGGCTGCCACGTGTAAGATTTGTGGGTTTTATTTCGTTCTTCTTGCTTTGCCTAGTGATCCTGTTTTATCATTATAAATTCATTTAATGAGATTAATTTTTACATAGGGGTGGATTCAATGCGATATTAAGGCTAATAAAATTAGGGGCATAAACAGATTGGATATACATGGATCTGGTAAATATACAGAGATCCGGTACCCGATCCAATTTCCGGTGAAGCATATTAAAAGAGACCCGTCTCCGGATCTGTTTTGATAATTGGATATCCGATCTGGATATCTAAGATGTACCACAGCACGTGAGCACCTAGATTTGAATTTTGAACTTTGATGTTTCTAAACTAATTTCAAAAACATACAAAAAAATAAGTACTTGTAAATATGCCACAAATTTCTCAGTATCCATTTTACAATAATTATTAAAATGAACATATATATAAATAATTGAATATCAACTCATTTGTAAATATATTGCATAGCATTCAATAGAGTGAGAGTAGCACAACTACATTGAGAGTTTGAGAGTGAGATAAGAGTCAAGAGTTAGGGTTAGGGTTGAAAAAAAAAAAAAAAAATTATCGAAATGTTTTAGAGTTTTAGTGTGGGCTGTTGGATTGGTTTTGATCCAACGGCCCATATTCTATCTATCTATATTTAATTATATAGTTTATATTTAATTGGATCCTAAAGGGTAGAGATCCTTATCCTATCCGGTATAACCAGATATATTACTTAATGGATCAGATACATAAATGGATTGGATCTTTACAATTTCAAAATTGTTTATTAAGATTCGAAGTCGAAAGATACATGATTTTTACCAAATAATTTGCAGCCCTAGATAAAATGTGATCATTAGGCTTGCAACTGACCTAATAGCCCACCATTATAATAGTATAAATAACTAAGTGAATCTTCAGTGACCAAAAAATGGTGTGACCATTTGTGAGCTACACTATAGATCAACAGGTGATGTTCTTTTAGATTTGTTGCCTTTTTTTGGACATTTGCTTTTCAATTTGAACACATTTTTTGACTCTTTTAACCCTATACACCCTCACATGTCAGCATGTAATGCAATCACACATGATCACACCAATTTTTGGTGAAAGAAGATTTGCTATATCTATATATAAACCTACCTATTATATACCTTATGCCTAATATTTTTGTCTTCGGTCAATGAGACAGCGTGCTTGAAGCCATGCGAATGTTTCTCATTAAATAAGATGGAAATAATATCCTGTATAGGATGCACCATTCGTCCCCTCACTAGGGTGAATAGGCATCATGAAAAAGTGCATAGACCCACACCCCCTATATGAGAGGGTTAACCACAGTCATCCTGGACAGAGGATCCCTTCCACTAAATAAGATTATTTCATCTTGAAACGGTGAAAAATGTGGGAGTCCTTGACGACCATCCAACAGTTTGGATGCAAAGTTGTGACTAATTATGAAGAATGCTCATACAATCCATTTGCTTTGCTCAGATGCACGGAAATTGAAGAAGAAGAAGGTGAAAGGAAAAGGAAAATGATTCCATGGAAAGTAAGTGAGACATTTTAGTAATTCCATGGGTAAATGTCGGCGACACAACATCTCAGCACGCACAACAATACATTTATGTTTCTCTGATCCTTGTCAACTGATTAACAGTCTCCGTCTTGCAGGTGTCCCACCTGGTACTTTTGTCTCTCTTTTAAAATCTAACTTAATATTAATATGAGGAAATAAAAGAAGCATTCAATATTTTTCAGGGTTCTAGAAGGTTTTATATATGGGAAGAACGTAACCAGAAGCAAATCCTCATCTCTTTCCTCTGATGCTTAAAATGGGTGTTGGATTTGGTTGATTGTTAAAGTGATGATGACCATATAAATAAATAAACGAAGCAAATGTTCTGTGATAAAACTGTCAATGTCATCTCTGAAGAATTCTCCTTTTTTTTTTTATTTTTTTATTTCTTCTAACTTTACTATTTGCTTCGACCGTGCCCCTGCCTTTCTTGAACGAGTCCTAGTCCACGGTTTTGCCGACGTCTTCTGTGAATAATCAATCTAGACTTCTTCAACGCACCCTTTCTTTCAATGACAAAAAGGGTTGTTTGAAACAGAGGAAGAAGTATAATTTATTTGATAACATTCAGGGGATGCAAGAATGGGTGAAAGTTACAGCGGCGGCATTGCCCGCCGCAATTCTTCTACTTATCGTGATCGTCTTTCTCCGGCGATGTTGTTCCTCCAAAGGACGTACTCATGTTACAGACGAAACCAATACAAGAAGTGAGACCCTCCAATCTGGGATCGCCAAGATTCACCTTGCCTATGACTCCAACAACCGCAAAAACCTCGCGAATTCTCATCATCATCTGCTAGACAGCACGAGAAAAGGGGGTTATTATGTGTTTAGACGTGGGGTGTCGGCGAAGCCTTTGTTCAGTTGGGCTGATCAACCTTGGCTTGTTTCAGAGGCGGTCGAGCATGGATGGTCTAGATTCGCTTTTACAGTCTATACACCTTCCCCTTCGACCCGATCCACGTTGTCAAGTTTCTGTGCCGCCGGCGACCAGGGGAGAGAAGGGGATATAGATATAAGCTGGGAAGTGTGTCCAGGATCGGTGGATTTCATGCAGAAGATCAGATTCAATTCTGGATTGAAGAAGGCAAATATGGGTATTCCTCCTTTGGGTGCTTCGTTTGTCATTAAAACTGCGTTGCCTCTTCCGGGCCCTCCCTTGGGGAATAGCTCCTTCCCGCAAGAAGCCTATTTCGAAATAACAATCTTGTCTTCTCCGGAGGAGGATGTCGACTCTGTCAATAGGATAAAAAAGAGCGCCGGTGAAGGCGAATTGATTAAGCTTATTAAAGGCACTGCCGATGTGAAGGCTTGGTCCGATTCATTGATCCATGTAACAAGCATTAGCGGCAAAAAGGAGCTCGAAGAATTGAAGTTTCGGAATAAAGAAGAAGATGGGAAAAGCGAAACGGTGATGTTGTCGGTGGGGCTCACCGGAGGAGGCCCTCTTCCAGCAAAACTCCCTGGAAGCTATCCTGGATCCATCGGATTCAATTCCAATGGTTCTGTTTTCCTTGACGGTAAATTTATTTTTCTTTCAGTCATTTATTCGAACAGATTATGGGCGTCTCAAAATTGAAATTTGGAATAGTTAAACACCAACCAATTCACCTCCTCACGTTGCTCTGTCTACCAGGAATGAAGCTCGTGTTTGAATCTGAAAAGGAAGAATGGGAAGGCACAGATAAAGTGATCGGTTGCGGGTTTGATCCGGCTCAGAAGAAGGTGTTCTTCACCCTGGATTCGGAATTGGTGCACGTAATCAATTGTAAATCTGAGAAATTCGGGAACCCCCTTTACCCAACTCTGGCTGCAAATTTTGACATCACTGTTTTGGTGAACCTTGGTCAGAGTGCATTCAAATACGCACCAGCAAATGCACATCGGACTCCTAACCCATGTTTCATTGGCCCTCTTGCCACTGCTTCGGCCGCAGCTCTCGGCTATGAAGACAGCCGAGAGCTCTTCTCGATGGGAAGGATCGATTCTCTATGGCACAATCGAAGTACGACCAGAAACAACTATGGTGATAACATGGCTGTAGATGTTGACGATGAATCTGACCTATTTGAAATAGTCTTGGATGATTGCAGCAGATCACCAAGCACAGTAGTAAGAAATGTAGGAACATGATTTAAGTCATGGACCAGTCGCCAGATTAAACTAGTTGGGCTTATGCAAGTGAAGTGGCTAAGGCATTACAAAATTCTTGGAACAGGAAATTGGAAGTCTTGTGATATCCAGCTCGGGCATATCAGTTATATTGTAGCCTGACTCGCCCAGTGCAACCGGGTTTTTTTTTTTACACTTGTATAGCACTAGCAGCCATAGTCAAGGATTTTAATGTTTAAAGGAAGATTTCACCCTAGGTCAAGAGGAGCTAGAATTGGATTGGAGTGGCTTCAAGCTATTAATCTCCTAGACAAAGAAACAGATTCAAGTTCTTACAAGATGACACGCATATCTCGTTTCTCTTACTAATTTCATGTTTCAATTCTTTTGGCTTCATAAATATGCTATCTTGTATATATATTGATAGTGATTTTTATCAGATTTTAGTTCTAATTTCAATAAGCGATTTTTTTCTTAGAATGAATGTAATCACGAGATACAACATTCATTAGACCAAGGGATATTTTTATTTTATTTTTTGGTAATGCTAAAATCATTAAGCAACCAACCAAGCCAGAAGATTCCCCCAAAAAGGATCCAACGAGTGCAACCCATGTCTTGCCGATTGTCCCGAACACACTGTTGGGCAAGGTCATGTGGCTTGCCATTTCTATCCCTGCTAACATGATAAAACTGTACATCAAAACACTGTTTACAGAGGACCTTACATTCTAAGAATGTATGCCGTACCGTCCAAGGACACATAATGAAATCTGACTGCATTGTTTTAATGGTATTCTTTGAGTCCGATTCAATCACCATGTGAGGTGACTGGATTTGGAATGCAAGCCTGAGAACAAGCAAAATGGCTTCCATCTCTACAGCAAATGGTTCCAGCCTATAGACCTTTTGAATGCTAGAACCCTTCCATGCTCAATCTGACCCATGAGCTATTGCATCTACAGCAGAAGCTCTTCTATCCTTGAGAGATGTGGCATATACATTGATTTTCAGCCATCATTCCTACGGTGGTTGCCAACCAAAAAATCCATCTCGTGTTTGAAAATTTGTTTAGCCTTTAAGTCCACTTTTTGATTTACTTAGAATTTATCTTTAAATGTAACGGAATACTATCAAATATACCAAATTAAGTTTCTCTTTAAGTTCTTAAGTGTTTTACTCAATTCACATTATAAACCTATCATAGACCATGGGTTCTGTCATACACTATAGTGTTACCTATGATAGACTGGGAGCAAAATTGATAGATTCTTTATGATTGATTTAACTTAATGTTTCACTCGTTTAATTAGAATTACTTTGCAATGGTATAAGTTAGATACTTTACATAAACAAGGAAACACAAACTCTGAGACAAGCCACACAACCACATTTGACACTCCGAGTCTATGTTTAATCTCAACCAGCTCATCCCTGAATCTATTACTTTTTATTAATGGTTCTAACAAAATATTATAGAAAAATTAATCAAACCTGAATTCACTTACAACTTTCAAAGAATCCACTCATTTGTACGTATACTGCAAGTGTTTCCGATGGACATGTTCTGTCCAATGACTCTGATAGACTATCCACACTTGGCTCCATTAAGCACTGTAGGGATCCACCTCTAGAAAATGTTGCAAACTTCGTTTGAAGCAATGAAATAACTTTCAATGAGGGTTGCCTCCTTCTAGGATAATATGACTATTAAAACCCACCATTTTCTTAGAGAGACTAAGGTTATGACTATGAATTTAGCTCTCCAATGTTTTTAGTAAGTTTAACTATAGATTCAGGAAGTTAAGACTCTCTACCTTGGCATGAATTTGCCTATAAAAATAATGTTAGACTACAAGAGGAATTTGATTTATTGGTTCAGAAGACTTGTTTTCATCAAGGATTTGGCTTAGAATTCATGCACACATGTTACCAAGCCTACGGGACTTGTTCCCTATTTATAGAGCCTAAAGAACCATGCTTTTGAAGCCTCCAAAGACTCTTTTCCAATGGTAAAAATAAAACCATTTGAAAGAGATTCGAATCCAGTTTTTTTCCAATTGTAGCAGTAGTGATCAATGATAGACTTAGTGATTGATCACCAACTCTAACCTTGATTTTTGAAAATTCTCGTCGAACCAATCATGGGTCACGAGTAGACATCGAGATCAAAAGTTATGCCTATTTTAAGTTGTATCATTTTTATCTTTCAATATATATATTACTTGATTTTCTAACAATTTTGGCTCTGGTGATCAATCACCAACCCCTTGATCGATCACAGGGTAATCAATCAGGATCATGATGCACGGGTCTCGACTTATAGCAAATCCTGTGGTGATTGATCATGAAGTCTAGTGATCGATTGCCAGTCTAATTTTTTTTTTTTTTTTGTTTTTTTTTTAAGGTTTTACTAAATGTTCAACAATCAGACTGTGTGAGGCTTATACTTAGGTTTGAGTCTTCATATAATTAATCCATTTACCTATGGTCATGGTCCATACTTAATCCCCACTTACCAATTTGTACCAATTCACCTTTGATTTTGAATTTGGGGTTTAGTCTTGGCTTTGAGGTTGCTTGCTTTGGAGACTTCAAAGTGTTTGATGCTTGTGGTCTTTCCAAATCTCAGATTTTCCTTGAAGCTTTGACTGAAATTAACTTGGATTTACATAGATATACAAATTACATACAAAGTTCAATTCAAGGACCACATTACATGTACTTATAAGTTTTGGAATGAACATTGACAATACACAAAATACATAGCAGTGCTAAAAAAAGAGGGGTGTTTTGTCATTCTACTGGAGACAGATCCTTGCACATAATTTTAAGAGCATACCATTTGGGTTCATAGAAATATCCTTGAACAATGCATTATTTCTTTGAATCCATATAAGCCAATTTTGAAGCATTTTAGATTTTTCCAGCTTGGTTTCCCATTTAAAGTTTACCCAAAATTCAAACCATTCAGTGAACGAGGTGCACTTGGAAAGCCTTCTCCCAAATGACCAAAACACTTGGGCATGACACCAAACAATGGAGAGCAGCTTAATTATTAGTGTATATTGATGATATCCTTATAATCGACAACAATGTTATTTAGATTTCATAACTCATTTCTACCCTTGATACTCATTTTACCATGGACTTGGGGTGCTTACATTATTTTCTTGGTCTTGAAACCCATTTTATCAAGGAGAGACATTATCTCACACAAACCAAATAAACATTTAATATACTAAAACATCTTAATATGAAGGATGCAAAACCATATACCACTTCATCCACAAGTGGTGAAAGATGGAACCATTTGATGGAGATTCTCTTGATGAACCCAATTAATATTGTAGTATTGTCAGAGCTTTGCAATATCTCACACTAATGCAACCAGATCTAGCATTTATTGTTAATCAAGTGTGCCAATAAATGCATCGAACAACGACCATGAATTGGATTACGGTTAAAAGAATTCTTCAATATATTAAAGGGTCCATTCATGAAGGATTGGATTTTCAACTCGGCAATTTAAAACTTGAAGCATTCTTTGATGCTGATTATGCTAGTTGTCATGTGGATTGTCACTCAACTAATGGATACTATATTTATCTTGGTTGCAACCTTATTTCTTGGAGTTCTAAGAAGTAATCTGTTACCATTTTGCGATCAATCATGGAATCTGAATATTGCCAACTCACTCATATTGTTGCTAGGATATCATGGTTTCGTCAACTGCTATGTGATCTACACCTCTATTTAGCTTTAACTCCATTGATCTGGTGTGATAATATTAGATTTATTTCCTTAGCTTCCAATCTTGTTTTCCATGCTCAAACCAAACATTTGGAGGTTGACTATTACTATGTGCGCAAAAAGATTATTCGCAATGAACTTGTCGCCTGGTACATCACTACAATCGATCAAGTTGTTAACATCTTCACCAGAGGTTTGGCTCTAACATGTTTCCAAATTCTTGAGTCCAAGTTGATGGTCCGCTCTTGGTCTCTCAGCTTGCAAGGGTATGATAAATTAATTGGATGATTCAGTTCGTAGTCAGCACCGTTGTAACTGTTCCCTGAATCTCTCACTTGTCAAACGAAGTTGACTCCAATAAATGAAGATTGATTCAACTCTCCATGATTCTCATGATTCCGTGCATACGGTCGCAGTAGATCCATAATTTTCTCAATTTTGAATTCTTTTTTTTTTTTTTAATTCAAATTTGTAAACTGAATTCCTTGAAAATTTGGGATCTGTACTCTTATATAAACCCATGTACACTTGTTTAAAACGTTAAGGAAAATCAAAATATAAATTTCACTTTAGTCTATATCAAGAATGTATTTCTTACAGGAATAGTTGTGTGAAGTGAATGCAAATTGAAAATGGTCTTCTTTCATTTTATTGTGGGTTATATTTGCTACCACTCATTACATATTACGGCCTTGATTTTCTGGATCTCTATTGATCAGGAGTTGACAATTGGTGTCTAGTTGATTATTAGCCAACCATTAGAGGGGTACGAAAGCCACAAATCAAGTCAAAGTGTGTGTTTCTGTGCGTGTGATGCGGGGATGACTTCGCTATGATGCATGAGGACACCTGCAGTGCGTCATGTAGTTGCCCAATGCAACTATCGTGCTGATATGCATTATGCAGAAGAGAGCAGATTTGATTCCATTATGTGGGTCTTAAGTGAAAGAAATGAGCACAAGTGGGTTTGGTGCATCTTGTTGCATTGGTGAAGTGTCAAGACAAGACACCACCTTGTTTTAATATTTTTACTAGGTGAGGGATATGATGACGTGTCTGACCAAGAAATCTCTCGTAGTTCGAAGCACCAAGTCTAGTATTCAGTATTAAAAAATGTTTGAATCTCCAAAACTGAACGGAGCAGATAACTACACTGCTTTTTTTTTTTTTTTCTTTCCATGTGTTGTATATGGATTCATATCTGCCTAGCAAAAATAAAAAATGAAGGGACCCAGGTTGTCACAACGTCAGTGATATAACGACTACATTACTTGTTCTATGTTACATTAGCAAGCCCATTTGTGATTTCGCAAGCCTGGATTTGTCGTTAAACCAGAACTGTATGCCCATTTGAAACCACCCTAAAAAGACATTAATTACCAGAACAGATAAAGCAGCTCTAAGCTGTTTTCAAACAGATACTCCAAGCGAGTGCTGGTAGAACAGGCAACATCCACACATTATTCATGGACCGTAAATTCCTGAGCTTTTGCTAGCTTCTAACAAATTGATATGCGTTGGTGAAAGTGAATTCCATGTATAATCAAAATATAAATAAAGAAACAATAATTAAAACATGCAGCGCACTTAATACAATATTTCAATTTCACTGTCTAACGCTTACCCACTAAACACCCGACTAAGATTGCACCAGTCACAACAATAAATGGAAAATGATGAGACTCATGCCTCCAAGCCCAATCCTAAGAGAACAGCTAAGCTGCATGTAAATTCGGTTTCTTACTTGACCTCCCAGCATAACTCCCTAACAAACAAAAGATGTTACGCAAAATGTCCTTGAACAAGAAATAAGTTGGAAAATGTGCGAACAGGAGATCAAGTTTACTAAAGCACTTATAAAGATAAAGTCTGAAGTATTCAAAGAAACACTTGGTTTAATTGAACACAAGCATGCACTAAGGGGAGTGTCAAAGTTTAGTGCATCTTGCACGATGCTTAGAAGTTATCTTGTGCATGTTTCTTAGTGTTTACCTTGGGTATGGTTACTTAGTAGTAATGGTTGGTTGGTCTCTTAGTTGTTGTGTTGGGTCATGTATTTGTTTTTAATAGATCCACGTATTGAATTTTAGTTTTCATAAGTTAGAAGCTAGTTGTTGTTAGTGGGATAAGTTACATGTAGAAGAGTAGAAATAAATGGACATTTTTAGTTTTATTGTGTGAACAGAATTTGATTTTCGGGGTTTGTTTTATGTATTAATCTACAGCTATTTTCTATGACAGTTTTTACTCCCTAAAATTAGTCTTACAGAAAAATGATAGAAGTATGACTTTTCACTTTATTTTACTACAAGTAGACTTCTAAACCAAACTTAAGATTTAAATACAATCAACCAAATATATTCTAGAAAACATATTATGAGCCCTATTTAAAAAACTAATAAAAATAATAGAACCATGGGCTTATGGGTCTCTTGGGTTTGTTGGATTGGATTTGATGGGCTTCAAGCATGTTTCAAGCCCACTAATTTGAGTATAGGTTGTTTTGTGTCCTAGTCACTACATCCAAAAGGTTTATTTAAGAGAAAATTCACATCCTTTCATAAAGTGTAGAATAGAATCCCATGTAAAAATAGAACTCTTAATATTATTAGTTCAAGATAGATTGAAGATTGAAGTGGCTCTCTCAAACTATTAAGAGAATTAAATAAGTTGATAATTAGTAAAGGTCACTAATGCATAAGATTTTCCAAGCATAATATGCATATGCACATCAAAATGCTCTTACATTCATTGCATCCATTGCCTAGAGCTAAGGGTGAAAATCTGTGGTTTATATTCATATATGCTTAAAATGAATATGAATCCATGTGTATCCTATTCAATTAAATATTTGTTCATTTTAAAAAACTCAAATTATAAGCGAATTGAATACGGATCTATATAAATATGTGGTTAAATATCTGCATTTGTTTACTATAATGTAACATAACCTATAGTATTATAATATTACTACATTTAGTGTTGATAGGGTCCTTTCTTTGCTATATATAAGCAGCCTTTGTCAGCATCATAATTTGGTATGTCAAGGACCTTATCCTTTCCAAACTCAATTTTTGATTTCTTGTGGTTTAGAAAAGTCAAAACAAAGATGAGGCCTACTAGGAGACTCCAACCAATACACAAGCGGCTTCTGTCAGCATCATAATTTGGTATGCTAAGGACCTTATCCTTTCCAAGCTCAATCCTTAATAAGTAAGGTGTATCATTCTTTGTTCAGAACCCAACAAACATGAACTTGAGAAAGATACATTTTTCACAAAAAACCCATTATTGAGAATGGTTTTAAGCAAGATTTGAATAGCCCATAACATGAAAGAACATCTTAACATATTCCTTCCAAAGGTTTTCCCTAAATACCTTTGAATTGGAATTCTAATTTTCCAAGTAAATCCCTTCACTTTTTACAACATACTCTAATGCCAAATGACCAAATATACCCCCAACCGTAATTCATCTATATAAGGACGATGTAAAGAGGGGTATGGGGCTCCCAATTTTGAAAGAAAGATTCCATTAAAGAGAGAAAGAACAAATTAGAATAATTCTTTACTAAATTTAGAAAGTTCTACTATATTTTAAGGAAACCTCTACTAAGTTTGAAGAAACCTCCTCTAACTTTGAAGATTTATTTATTAAGTTTAGAGTAAAAGATTTCAACTCAAGAAAATCTCTAGAAAAAGAAAAATGCTAGAATAAAAAAGAGAAATGAACAAAAAAAGAGAGCAAGGGATTGGAGAAAAGGAGAAGGAAGCTTTCAACCTCCACCATTGTGAGTGTTCCTTTTAAATTTACATTTCATAGAATCCTCCATGTTTTAGGTCATGTAGATTTAGGATAATTAGGGTTTTAGGTTCTCTTTCTAGGCTAGTTCATGCATGATTTGCATATCTTGATGATTGTTTGCTCTTGTTTGTTATACTCACATGTTTTCTTTAGAAACCATGCTAGGTTGAGGTGACTTGATTTGCTCATGGATGATTTTTGATTATTGAAAATAAAATAGGCATGTTCATATATGTAGATTTTCAATTCTTGTATCATTTTCTTAAATCGAGGTTTACTTATTTGTAATCTTGCTTTGATTTTGTATATCATGTAATTTCATGTCAATTCATGTAATCTTATCACGTTGAGATGCTAATATTAAGGTTTTAGTCTAGGGATTCACCCAAAACCCTTGGTCCAAGATGGATTTGGTTGAATCCATAGATATTTCTTCAAGAGTAGCATGAAAATGTTTAATGTTGAATGTTGATGTAAATCTCATTGTGTGATTATATGTATATTTGAGTGATGTGGGTGTATAAGGAATTTTTTGTTAATATGAAAAAATTGGAATGAATTTATAGGAAAATGAATGTTTAAATTTCATGGATTAATGTTAAATGAAGAAAGAGATAAATGGTCTCAAGAAAGCAAGCTTGTGGCAATTTTTTAGATGTTCTACATAACCTGATTTCTCCCTTGACTTTAGACTAGGTTTTTCCCTTGCAATGACCAAATTTTAGAAATATTTCATGAAATAAGAATTTTAGATAATTGAGCCAGCTTCGCAACTCAAAAAGAATCACGTTGATTTGAGGTTAGACTACAAAGTTACGGGTGATATATTGAAGGCTACACTGTGGGAGGTATAGTCCTCTAGACGATTGTTGGCTAGTTGGTGGTCGTTCAGAGTATCGCAAACCCCAAGAGGTCTTGGGTGCGATGCTCTGGAGGACCACCTCCCAGGCCGGTGGTCCTCTGAAGGATCTTCGTGCTCGGGGTAGCCTAGGTCCTCCTGCAATCCTATAGAGGACTGCTAGCCTGGGGCCAATGGTCCCTTAGAGGAGGGCCCACCATTGGGTTGGTTCAGTCCCCTATCTTGTAGTCCTCATTTTCTTTATGGGCCTTAGTAGGTTTATGAACACCTAAAAATTGTGCGGATTAACCCTTAAAATCCACAAAATCTTGACATGTATAATGTATGATAACTAGGTGGGTGGTTTATTGAGAATTGAGTGAAGTGAGAAATTCGGATTTTGTAATGTATACACAACTCAAGGTAGCCAAATTTAGTGAAATCCCATGGAATGCATTTAAATTTTTTCTTTTTTCTTTTATGGTTCGCATGCTAATACTAACTAATTAATAAAATCAAAGGGAATTCAAATATTCTATCATACACCGAAGCTTAGCTCGTGGCAACACAAAAAAGTGTAGAATGCTAACCTTAAGGAGATCTAGGTGTTATTCAGTGGCATCACATGAAGGTCGTTGATCCCTCAATCTCGGGTTACTTAAGGGGAGCATCCTTAAGACCATTGAATACCACCATTTATTCTTAATTTGGGATGATGAGACTAATATGCAACCATATATTATACAGACAGTTGGGGTGCCTAACATCCCTTCCCCAATTGTGATCGAACCTCCAAACCCCATTTTAGAACTTCAGTTAGACCATACCTAGTTATTTCTTGGGGCTCCCCAAGAGAGTACCCTAAAAAGATGTCTAGTCACACCTTGACTGGTGGCGACTCCAAATCCATACGAAACTTTAGATGACATCCCTATTTGCACTAGGATGACCACCATCTTCCCGCACCCCTTCACCGAAGGGTCTAAAGCCGCTCAATGTGGTACGAAGACGCCATATCCCCCTTTTTGGCTTTCACAAGGGTGGAAAAGCATTCTCAAATGTCGTACTCTTCTACTTAAAGGTTTGTGTTGGTTTATCAAAAATGGAGAACAAATTGATTTCTAAATTGATCTATGCATTTCTTATAATATCCCAAATTTTAAAATTGGTACTCAAAAGCCGAACAATAGTTCAATTATCAAGGTGGTAGATATTATCCATGCAGATTCTAGAAAATGGGACATTTAAAGGATCAAACCATTCATATCCCAAATAGAATTCAAAACCATCCAAAAAGATTCCACTAAGTGTTGTCATGATTGAAGACAAAATAATCTGGTTCCCAAATATTAGAGGTAGTTTTACAGTAAAATCAACATATGGATTGGCTATTTGGCTATAGAAGAACCCCTTCTTGACCAGGATTAATTAAGTAGACCTGGTAATGCTTCGATAAATATATGGCATCTTCCAATACCTCCTATGATTTGTCACTTTCTATGGAAGGCATGTAATAACTCCTTGCCAATGAAACAAAATTTAGTAAGGAGAGTCTCCCATGTTGATCCTATATGCCCTATATGTGGAAGAGAGGAGGAAAAGATATTACACTACCTTTTGAAATTTCAATGGGTTAATCTTGTAAGGCGGAAATCATCCTTGTTCCTTAACACCCAGACTTTCAATCGTACATCATTCTATGATTGGTTAAGGAATTGTTTCAAAGCATATCCTCATTCTGAGAGCATTAAAAGGAAGTTCCTGCTAAAATTATCTTCCATGCTATGATATTTTTTTTGAAACAAAGGAATGAATATGAGTTTAATCATAAACTAGTGAACATTGAATTTTTGTTTGTCATGTAAGATGGCCTAGGAGGCGGAGCTCCAATTTTCTCAAGTTGAGGGGAGTGGAACGAATCAGCTAGATGAGAGCTCCCAAGTAATCTATAGTAACTCACTACAACGAGGGTGGATAAAGATTATTATAGATGTGGCATGCCCCTTCAGTCAACAGGCTAATGGTTAAGGAGAAATTATCACTTATCATGATGGTCACATCTTAGAAGCTTGCATCATAAAGACAAAGTATCTCTCTGTTCTTCAACTAGAAATGCAAGCTATTCAGATGGGTCTCCAGATGGTGTGCAAGAACTCAACTGATAATATCATTGTGGAAAGTGATTCCTTGCTCATGATTCAAGCTCTAAATGGGTCACCTAAAGCATGTCATGGTGTACTGAAACAATGCGCTTCAATGTTTACATATGCCCAAATATTTTGTTAATCTTAAGTTTTTGCATGTTTTCAAAGATGTTAATGGTTATGCGCATAATTTGGTAGCTAGGGCTTTAAATGACAACATTCTGGATTTTGATAGATGTACCCCAATTAACTTTTCTAATGAAGCTTAACGTTTAGTTTTCTTACCAAAAAATCTTTTAAAAATATTTTCTCTTAAATGACAAAATTACCCCTCTTATTCTCTCTCTGTCTTCATCTTCATTCTCCCACTTCCCCTTCTCCTGCAACTCTCTCTCTCTCTCTCTCTCTCTCTCTCTCTCTCTCTCTCTTTGTTTCTTTTTTTTGCAACATGATCAGAATACTCAAAGCATCCCTCTTCCCACTTTTTCTTCTTTTTCTTTTCTTGTATTTGTCGTTACTCTCTCTGATTTAATGGATAACAACTTCTCAATCTATCTTACTACCGTTAAAACCACACCTCACATCTCTCACAAATTTTCTATTCCGTGACCCTTGTTGGAGATTGAAGTAGCAATGAACTTGATTAAGTTAACTTGGTGGTTCTTGCAAATCAAGGAGAGTTGTTCATAGCATTGATGCTTCAATCAAAGGATCAACAAGGTGTTTGTTGGTGGTGGTGTTTGAAAATGTTATAGAGATTAGAATTTGATTTTGTAACTTAGAATGACCTATGATGGATAGAAACATGACCATTCTTCAATAGATCAATTGAATGAAGCAAAAAAATTGAACCAATTTCAAACTTTAAGAAGCTTCATTTAAAAATTTCTCGTTGGAACCACTTCCATATCTCTTTGGTTCTCGATGGATCTTTAAATCCATTGATTTTTTTTTATAAGAAGCTAGGAATCACAGCCATTCTGGAAGCTTTGAGCTCTTTTTGATACTAAACTAATGAAATTTTGTGCACTTTAAGTTGGATTTCAGTCGGATCCAAGTATCTCAGGAAAAAATTGATTAGAACTACAATAGAGAAGGAAGCTAACCAGTTGGTTTTTTTTTTTCCTTCCTTTATTTGTTTGGATTAAAATTAGATAAACGAGTCTTCACTAGTGGTTGGAAGGATTCTTAGCATGATAAAAAAAAATGCATACTTTCATCTTCAATATTAAGAGATCATCGATTATCAGGTAGTGTAAGATGCTTTCAAGGAACCTATAACGGAGATCAAAAGGGTTTGGTCATGTTGGATTTGTGAATCCAATAATTCCAATTAATTCGTTAATTGCACAATCTTTAAAGTCAAGTAAGTTTAACTTAATAAAATTAAAATCGAGTCACCTGAGACATAGAGATGCCATTATTGCATTTCTTGAAGATAGTTGAGCCCTCTGACAAGATTGTGCAAGGGAGCATGTCAAGCTTCTTCTGGGATACAATTAAGTTTAGAAATAATTCATTATCTCATAAAGGGATTGCATTGCCCGCTAGAGATGTATGATACCTTCCTTAATAACTTATTACCCTTTTAGAGTTAGGTGTTCAAAATGTTCATGAAAACTTATCCAAATTTGATGAAAATTTCAATAAAGTTTTCCCTTACCAAGTTGTTTAACATATGTGAAAATTGAGTTAAGAAGACAATGGTAACACCAACAATTGAATGGAGATTCTCCTACAAGAACACACTTGGATTGGGGTGGTTTTCCAACCCAAGGATGCAAAGCAATGCTCCTCAAGAGAGATGTTGATTCAAGGGTTGAGATGGGTTTTGTGTCTTTCAACACAGACCCCAAAAGAAAGAAAATAAGAGGATGGAGAGAGCTTTAATGGCTGCCTTTTCTGCCTTTTCTCCTTCTTTTCTTTTCCTCAGTTTTCAGTTTTCATTCTATTTTTCACTACAACAAATTGCATCTTTGGCGAACCCTCTTGGTGACACAAACAAGATTTAGTTGCTAAAAACCACCAATTGGCGATGAAAGTTAGATTATGTCACCCAAAGTGGCATGTTTTGGTAACATAATTAATTGTTTCATTGCAGAAGCTCAAATATTCATTGGCAACATTATGATTTGCGTATCGGAAAGTGATTACTCAATGACGACATAGTCTTCTACATTACTGAAAATAAAATTTCAATGACGACATTATGATTTGCATCTCAAAAAGTGTATGCTCAATGACAACATGGTCTTCAGTGTTGTCGAAAGTAAAAGTAGTGTTGTGATATCATGGGCGACATGGTTGTCTGCGTCACCGCTATTAGCACCTAATCTTGGCGTGACCACCAGTACTGGCATTTCTCTTTGAGTTAGCAGACAGGCAGAGTAAGTCCCCCCTTCTCTTCATAATCCAGTCAATTTCAAATCAATAAAAAACCAAATCCTGTCCACTTGTCACCTCTATTTCGTATCTATTACTTTTTATTAAAATTAGTATTTTAAAATATTATTTTATTTATCAAATGATTTTTTAAAATATTATTTATGTACCCTACACCAAACTTTCACCTTTTTATATTATTATTTTATTTAAAAATAAATATTATATATATATATATATATATATATATATATATATATAATTTTATGATTATTAGTTTAGTTCATTTTATTTTATTTATCCTTTTTAATTATTTTATTTTCAGGAAGTGATCCGTTGCACCTAAAATAGTTTATTCCTTTGTGTCCCCACGCTACAAGTTAAAACATGGTGGTTTTGGAGCCTCTTTTAAATAGGGAGCAAATGTCCATTCAAACACTTTATTTATTTATCTATTTGTAACCATATAAACCCCATTTTATGGTTCTTAATTTAATTTATTTACTTTTTTTTTTCTTTCATTTGAAAACTGTTTTATGGTTTTAACCCATACACCACACCTTTTGTGCATAAGGACATGGAGGAGCATACTGTTTTGGGTATCGAACCCTTTTTCCCAAAACCCCCCACACACTCTCCCATCACCCCAAAAAGTGAATGGTGTTAGCACCTAATTTTAGCACAACTCCCGGTTTCGATGCTTCTCTTCAAGTTAGTAGATAGACAGAGCAATCCCAACATCTTTCGTAATTCAGCCAATTGATCAAATCCAACCTCTGTCCTCTTGTCTTCATTGTATATAGTATTATTTTGTTTTTCAAAATATTTTAATTTTAATTTTAATTTTCGAAAATGATTTGCCGCATCCAATAGTTTGTTTCTTCGTGTTCCCATACCATAAGTTGACACATGACAATGCCTCCTTTAAATAAGGAGCAAATGCTCATTCAATCTCTTTTTTATCATTTAAATTATTATCTATAACTATTGTTTATTTATTTATTTATTTTTAAAAAACTGTTTTCTACAATTTTGGCCCTATACACCCCACACCACAAGCAGACATGTGATGGTGCCTTTTTTGATGGGGAGCAGATATTCATTTAAACAGTTTTTTTTTTTTGGTTTTAGCTTTTAAGCCTATAAGCCCCATTTCATGGGCACCTATTTTCATTTTAAAAAACTATTTTTTACAGTTTTAACCCCAACACCTTACCTCATATGTGGAAGAAGCTTACCGTTTTGGTTGGGCTAAACCACCTCCCCATCAAATCTCTCTCCCACTTTTCCTTTCCCTCTCTCTTTGATTTTCTCCCACTCCTATCTAACAGGCCCCCTTTCTGTATCCCCCATCTCCTGGCTCTCAATCACCCTCCTCATCCTCTCTCTCTCCCCTCTCTCTCTTTCATTTCGGCAAACAACACGGCAAGGATCTGCTCTCGTTCCTCCCTCTTTCTTCATGGGTGAAATGCACCCTGTGCAACCCCCTGCTCTCCTTCCCCTCTTAAAAGATGTCTTCCCTCTCTTCAATGTTGTTCGCCTCAGGCATGTGTCCCCACCTTTTGTAAACCCTAATCGTTAACTTTCGTATTGGTTAGCTCTCTCCTTCCATTTTCATGAAATTTCTGTGTCTTTGCTTTTCAATCCTGTTTGAGCCTATAGCTGCCACCTTAAGGGCATCTGGCCGCCAACGATAGAAAGACAGAGTGACAGGAGTCGCTAGAATCTGGTTAAACAGCCTCACCTCGAGCACCATCCTCACCCCTCTCATTGGATAAGTACTGTTGCCTTGAGGAGATCCATTTTGTTTTTTGTTCTTGGACTGATTTCTCTATAAAATCAGAAGGATTAAAGGGCTGAGGGGGGATCGATCAACATCTTTGCAAGCTTTGTCATTCTCTGCTTTCCCTCTTTCTCTATCTCGTTATTCCCCCATGCCTATTAGCCATTGCTGAGAGATCAAGGAGATTTGCTCTTTACCAGGCATTTCTTACCCTATCTACACACCACCCTAAGCCACTTCTGTATTGCTCTGCCTATTGTGAGGGATGCCAGAAGTAAGTCTAAATAACGTGTGCTACAAAGAGAATAAGGGTTCTGCCCCTCAACCTTCGAGCTCTTTAAATGTTGCAACAACTAACCTGAGCTAGTGACATTTGTTTTACTAGAAGCAACAATGCTAATGTCTTGAGCACTGCCTTGAAAAAGCATCAAAGGAACCTATTAGAAGGAGACCCCGCTATGAAGGTTTTGGGTTCTGTTTTCTAGATCTTGATCCTTGATTCTCATTCTTTACTCATAATCAGACACCTCACATTTTTTTCCAATGTTTATTTTTCCTAATCTTGTGAAAAGTTTTCTGGCTGTCTTAGCATTTATTAATTTTGATTATGATGGAATTGCATATTGCTCATCCCCTTTTTTTCTTTGTTATGATGGTATTTGTAATCTTTTGGTTCTGAAATTTTCTTTGGTAGTCTACTTGTCTTTGAATTTATTTAATTTTTACACCAAATTCTAGGATTCATTTTACTACATAAATACATGTCTTTCTCCTGTTATGAAAGTTTTTATTTATTAATTCATTTTATTTATTTATCTGAACAACATAGAGAAGATATTAGAGACTTTCAAAACTAAGCCAAGGGTTTTTATTATATTGATTGTTTTTAGCTAGAACATTTGCTTAGTAAGATTTTTTTTTTTTTTTTAGGTATGATGTTGTGTATTTTCTGCTCATAAAATGGATAGTTGTTGTATCATATTGAAGATGTAAACATGGATACTTTTTGGGATGGTTCAAGTCTAGTATGATTTTCTGTAATTTTTTTTTATATAATAATTGTTGCTTTGGTTCAATACTGGTTTTCAGGACTTAATGTTTTCCCCTTTCTTTTATTTATTTTTATTAATTTCAAAAGGGGGCATAGTGGACACTGTGCTTCCACCCCCTAATGACAGAGCAGACAAGCTACATAATACAATGAGCACCTTAGCCTTGTATCATTAAGCATTCTAGGAAGTAAACTCTCCCTCCCTGCCCGCCCCCCCCCCCCAAAAAAAAAAAAAAACAAAACAAAAAAACAAAGTAAATGTCTAGAGCCTGAGTTGCAAGGAAAGGTGTAGCAACAACTTTAGTCTCAATAACTTATGTTGGATGGAAACTAGCACCTTGGGATTTCTGGGACTCAAGGCTTATGCATGTGCCTTTTGGGTGGTCCATTTAGGTAACATCTTGTTTGAACTCGTAATGAGTTGTCTTGTAATGATAATAATAATTTTTTTTTTTTTGCAGTCAAACTTTTGCTCCTTTATTCTTTTGCTAAATTGTATTGTAGCTCCATGACATGAGTTTTATTCTTAGTTCAATCACTGAACAAGTTTTTCACTTGGTGCTTGACAATTTAGAGGCATATAGTAACATATTTTTTTTGTAGTCTCATTGGTAAGCATGTAAGCAGTTAGAAAATAACATACTCATGGGCCTACTGCCTTCATAACTATAGGTGTTGTAGTACTAAAAATTGTTGGGTACTTCCTAGATCTTTTGGGTATAATTTTAGTTTAGCATTTTTTTTAGAATGTTTTGACTCTTGATACTTGAACTAGTTTGCCATCTTACAGTGTTCTCCTAATACACCTGTCTTGGAAGTCAAAAGTGTACCTTTTGTCACATTGACTTGTATTTGGCCTTGTTTGATTACATTGACTTTTCATTCCTAAAGACATATAACTTTAAGTTTGGTTAATTGAAGTAAGAGGTGCGTGCAGGGTTATAGTGCACTTTGAAGTGTTTGCTAATATGTGTGCTTTAGTGTAATTTGAGGTTACTTCGGGTTGAATGACACATGGTGAATTCCTTTTAACATTATATTGCTGAATAGATAAAACGAGACATCTCTTATATGTTATTGATCTGATTTTTTTATAATCCCAACTCATTTAAATTACTTCATGAATCAAGCTATAAATATAACTCAGATTCCTCTGATTCTTAGCATGCTTATTTTTCTCTATGTTACGAGGGTGCATCTAACATATTGTCCCATTTTTACACAAAGGTTTACTTAGATGTGCGACATCAGGTTAGGTAAAAATCATTTGAATTAAGCCTCAATTCCATAGCTAAATCTATTTTTTGCTATTTTGTATATTTAGACAACAACGTGTGTATAAATGATAATCCCCTTAGTTCTCTTTTGCATGCACATTGTTAAGTCAGGCATGAGTTATTTTGGCTGATTTATTTTATATAGATAACCTTCCACCCATTTTTGTAAAACCATTTCTAGTTGGTAGTAAATCTCCACTGTGACAAATTATGCCTATAAGTAATCAATCAAATGATATAAGTCCAAGTATGATGAACAAAGGTGAATCCCATCTTATCACCATATTGGCATGCTTTGTCTCTTTGATACATGCTTATCATTGAACTTTATGATTCTAAGTAATAATAAGCATCACCTCTTTATTTGATGCTGATAATCTCTTGTGTCTTTCTTGGTTATGTGAGAAGCATAAAAAAGGGTACGTTCTTTAACTTAATCATTTGAGTTTATTCCCATTCCTTTATGAAGAAGACTATTGATTATAAACCTTTTTATATGCAAGAGATGTTTGGAGGCCTTGGTTGTAGGGTGTCAATGCAACTTTGCTAGTGTTTAAGTTGGACGTAGCAGGAAATATCTAGAGGCAGGGGCTATGTAGTGACAATGACGTAGCAGGTAATCGGCCTATTTTAGTGGCCTCACTCACATGGTAGCTTAGGTGGATGTATTATATGCCTTGTATATGACTTATTTTGGTTATATTTTGAAATTTTGTATATTATTATTATTATTATTATTATTATTACTAATCTTGGTGGATTACTTCCGTTTCTTTAGATGTAATCTCATGGTAGAAATATTATTCAACTTTACTCTAGTAATCTTATTATTAAGGTTTTAAATTTAGTAGAAGGTTTTGAATGTTTGAGACATAGCCTTCTTTTTCAGAGAAGATTCTTTGTACTCCATTTAATTTAATTTTTTTTTCTTGATAGGTAGCTCCATTTCATTTTGTTTTCACCATAAAATGATGTGACAAAAATAAAGTCATTAGAGTAAAATATTTTTCCTTACTAAAAAGTAAAAAAATAAAAATAAAAAAGAGTACAAGACTTTTTTTTACGACTCTCTCACTTTGTGCTGAGAGTTGAGCAACACTCAAAAAGAGCTGTAGAGGATCTGAGTACTTCTTTTCTTTATTTTGTTTTTGTTCTTTTTTAAGCTTTATCCCCTCCTCTTCGCC
>JAOXJP010116134.1:0-13974 GCA_025762735.1 Platanus orientalis
GGGTTAGACTATTCAATGAAAAAACCCACCGGGTTTCAATGGGTTTGTCTTGGCCATAAATAAAAACAATCTAATTAGCAACTTGGACTGGTTGAAGTGCCGGGTTACCGATCTGACTGGCCGAGCCGATCCAGGTTTAATGACTATGCTTGTTCCCTTATGTTTGTTTAGTTAGATTATAATATGTTTGTCAGCCATTATCTACCAATATTCAAATAAATGCTTGTGTATTTATTGAGAATATCATAATACAAAAGTATTAAAATAAGCTATCATTCCTAATTAATCTATTTGCTCCCTTACATTTATGTATTTAGATTAAAATTTGTTCCTAAGCTTCCATGATTTTTACAATATTTCATTCCGACATTTCCGATATATGTCTTATTTTGGCCCAACCGACATTTTGGACCTTGAAAATGACTCTAAATCTCTTTTGCAAAACAACAATGAATAAATAGGTGATTTATTGATTCCCAATTCAGAAGGCATGAATGACATGAGGTGATATACACCATCCCTTCTGCCGGCATTGAAGCATGTTCTTGTGTTCACACATTTATGGACAACTTCACAGCATAAAGCTTTGTATATCGGTGAAGCATGGTTCTTGCAAACCAGCCTATTGGGGAAAGTTCGGTTATGGATTGGGGGGGGGGAATTGTGATATCAATTGAACACGAAAAGATGAGGGATTGAAAAAATATTTGGGGAATAATGACCAAATACGGGAGTCTTGAGCTATATCTCTTCAATAATGCTTATTGGACGTTTGTGTTTCTTATTTTTCTTTTGTTTGTCCAGAATATTAGTCTTCAGGTCTTTTTGCATTGCAATTATGACTTCTTTCGGGAAGTTAATAGTGTTGGTAGTTGGTGCATCACTTAAGTCAAATATTTAACATGTTATAGCCCATAGCCTACTTTACGCTTTGTTGTGATGCAGGATATCCCCGAAAAGCTTTGATAATTCGATGGATTAAAAGTGCGGATGCAAATAGCTCGAGAATTGAAATTTGAAACACAGTAGTCACAAAATTTAGGTAAACGGAGAATAGAATATTAGATAAAAAAATTAGAATAAGTTAGAACAAAAAAGAAGAAATTAGAGAGAGAACCAGAAAGGGAAATTCTATTATTTTGGACAGAAAAGTCCAAAATTATCAAAATACCCTTATGACATGTCAGAAAATTCTGAAATTTCTAGTGCAAGTTCTGATGTGTACAGAGGCCCTACAGTTCAAATTTCATGAGATTTGGATAAAAATTTCTTTTTCAGTAGACCAAAGATTCATAATGGAGGTTTTAGGCAAAACAACTGGAAATCTTTAGGTTTTAAGAGAGAAGAAGGGAAAGTGATGGGTTGGTAGGGGATCATGTGTGGATCAAAAACTTAAAAGAAAGATGAGAAAAAAAGGGAACTAGAGGGGTGCAATCTTAAGAGTATGCAATCCTTAAAATTTCAGCAAAACATACCTTGAGAATAGGGGTCCAGCATTCTTATGTAAAGTCTAGCCGCTTTATTCATTCATATATTGGATATTAGACAACAAGTGAATGAGGAGAGAATTAGGAGAAGTAAGAGGATAAGATGAAGTTAAGGGGGAGGATGAGGGAGCCTCACGGCTGCTTCTTGAGAGAGAGAGAGAGAGAGAGAGAGAGAGAGAGAGAGGGGAGCAAGTAGGCGTCACCCTAGGGAGGGGGAAAAGAGAACAAGCCCACGACCAACACACTTGGGAACACCCAATGCACAAACAATTCAATATAATCTTCACTAATTAAATCAAGGGGAGGGGGTGCCTTTAAATAGGCTTACAACCTTAACAAATTTGAAAGTTTTTAAAATTAGAAAATTAAGATACTAAATGTGTTAGCCAAGTATTTTCTAAACACTTTCTAAAACTTGGACTTTCTAACAAAAAACCAACTTGCTAAAATTTGAAACTTCTAAAAGCACTATTCCTGCAATTCTTTGATAACTCTTTAATAACTAGGCCATAACTTTCCCAAATCACCTCAGATTTATGCAATCTTGGTCTTGTTAGAAAGGTAACTGAATAACCTCTCAAATGAAGCCAAAATTTAAGTGTTGACTATAGAAAACTTAGGCTAAAAGTAAGTGATGTGAGTATCCTCTAAAAAAACCAACAAAATTTTGGCACTATTGACCTTATTCTATATGAATCTCGACCCCTAAATATTTCTAATCAACCCCACATAACATGTACATTTAAATCTAGCTCTTTTATGTGCGGGTGCATACATAAGTCTTACATGGTTGTCCACTAGATGGAAATAACTAATAAAACCCGAAGAATAATAGACTCACATGAACCCATCTAGATAGGAATTAGTTGGAATCTCTGATACCAAAATTGATGCTACCTCAAGAATTGAAATTTTAAACACAAGTAGCCACAAAATTTAGGAAAACAGAGAATAAAATATTACAAAAGAATTTAGGAGAAGTTAGAACAGAAAATAAGAAATTAGAGAGAAAGAACCAAAAAGGGCAATTCTGTAATTTTGGACAGAAAATTTTGAAATTATCAAAATATCCTTCTGATCCATTAGAAAATTCTGAAATTTCCAATGCTAGTTTTGACTTGTATAGAGGTCCTATAGAGCAAATTTCATGAGATTTGGATAAGAATTGCTTTGTCAAATCATGAAATTTCAGAAACGATTCTTTAATGGATGTTTTAGGCAAAACAACATGGAATCTTTAGGTTTTAAGAGAGAAGTAAGAAGGGAATCGGAGGGGAAAGTGAGGGGTTTGGTAGGGGATCATGTGAGGATCAAAACCCTAAAAGAAAGATGAGAAGAAGAGGGAAGGGAATTAGTGCGGTGCGATTTTAAGAGTGTTGCAATTATGACTTTTTTCAGGAAGTTATAGCGTTGGTGCATTATTTAAGCCAAATAGTTAACATGTTATAGCCCATAGCCTACTTTTCACTTTGTTGGCTTCAATTTTGAAAAAAAATTAAAAACAAAGTAAACCATGTGATAAAAATAGAGAAACATACATTGTATATTCTCCCCCATTTATTATATTTTTATTTATTAAGAAATTGAAAATTGTACTTTTTTCTAGGCTTACATGTCACATATAAAATAATCAGACCCAATCATGCACATGGTGATTTTGTTTGATTTTTAATTTTATATATTATTTACTGTAAACATTCCGACTCCGAGTCATTGTGGTTTGTGTAGCATCAACATCTAAAAAATCTTACCCTTAAACAAGTTATATATTTTGGACTTAGCGGGTTCTCCATGAAATTTGAGATTTCATGTTTGATCCTTTGATTTGGAGCCTAATCTCATTTTTTAATCGAAATTGACCGAAAAATGAGTCCTAGATTTTATCTTGCAAAAAAAAATAACGTTTAGATTTTGTGTCGATAGGTTTGAATGGTTTCGATTGAAGCATTGTATAACTGTGAAAGTATTATTTCAAGGTTGAAATGACTGAAATAATATGATATGAATTAAAAATAGGACCAAAACTTTTTTTTAAAGTTTGTTTATATCGTATGGTACTGATATTTGATTCCATATTATGATAAAAAAAATCGCAATTTGTACTATCCAATCTTAATTATGCTCAAAAGCTATTTATGCTTTAAATTTTTTTTGGCAGATTTAGCTAATTATTTGTCACAGTGGCTTACTGTAGAAGGTTGTAAGCTTTTAGAGTTTATAATGTGTTGCAGATTGATCGGCTCTTGGCTTTGCTTGTGGAGGAAACCTCTCAGGCTGAAAGATCTGGCCTTCTGCTTCCCCTAACCATTGTTTTTGTTGAAAGGAAGGTATAGTGGCTGTGGATGTGCATTCCATATTTCATTTTGCATCATTTAAGCTTACACACTCAAGATTGAGTGTTATTACCCTTTGTAAGAAGGACCTCTTGTTACAAGTTACTTTGCTGGACACCTGTTTTTAATATTCATTATCATATGATATTGTAGAAAAATCTTAATCTATATCTGTTTTCTTATTTGTGCTATGGTTCTTGTAGTTTCACTATCTTAGGTATCCTTGACTAAGATATGGATGTGTGTCTTTCATTCTAGGGTTCATTCTAGGGCATTGATCAAAGTACTCTTAACATTTAGCTTGAACAATTAAAGTGAGTGCTTTGAAATTATCACCTAGATGCCGTAATGTCAGAAAGCTTTTCTTGTGACAATTGAGTCATCATATTGTATTATAGGGAGGTTTATGTCATTCTTTGCTTACGGAGTGCTAGCATATTGCCAATTTGCATGGTAAGGATGGCATGCATAAATATGGTCTTCTTTAGGAATTTTCTCACTTGCTCTGTACTCTTTTGTTTGTCACGAACAAGATACTTTTGTCAATATTAGCCAATATGGCATGGTTTGATGCCAATGCTTTTTTAGGTGATCAAAGAACGGAAAAAGAAAAGAAGTTTTTGTAGCACATGGTTTCAAAACTCGGCTAATCCTGGAATGGATTGTCCGATCCGACTCGGGATCGGCCATGAATGGTCCAATTTGGGCTTGTAACTCGCGATCCACGGTGGGATTGTTCAGAATTCCAAAATTTTCAAAACTGAACAATTATTCCTCCTGATATTTCTTAATTTCATTTATTGCCAAGACCTATTATTTTATGAAATCAAAAATCAGATTTATGCGAGAAATAGATGGATCGAAAATTCTAAGGACTGTTTATGTATTCTTTTTTGGATTAAGAAAAATGTGCATTTTTCATTAATCTCAGATTTTTTATATATAAATAAATTAACATCAATAGATGCTAAATCTATTGATTTGAAACATCAAAAACAATGATTTGTGCTTTGAAAAAGGATCTAAAGCACTTATCTAAAAAAAAAAAAAGGATCTAAAGCATTCTATTTTGAATACTAAGGAGTATCGATAAGATGATAGTGATGATCTTGCCTCGATCCCCACTACAGCATACATGATGGAAATGGTGACCCCTCACATGATATTAAATATGATTACTTCTAGTGTATGAAAGTTTCTTTTATGACTAGAAGGACTCATATTAGATATTTGCTTATGAAATAGAAGGAATCTAAACAAGGCTAGATCAATCTTCACCAACCCATAAGCTAGAACAACGAATCATATATTATTATTATTATTATTTTTTTATCTTTATTCATATGATATTATATATAGTTTAGCTTTTATGCATTAGATGTTTGATTAAGTAAACTACAATCTTGAACTTACATGTTTGATGCACTTAACATGCCTGCAATTTTTTTTTTATGAATACATGCCTACAATTATGTTCGTTATCATTTATATGTTACTATATATGGTTTGGATTTTATCCACTAGAAGTAATCATCTTGGATGTTTGCTTATAAAATGTACAATTTTGATCTTTATACATACTCAAGAGTCGTACCAGTGTTTATTTATATATGATGCACCTAACTACTTAAAAATTATGTATTTTTCTTTTAAACTTTTTATAGAAAGTATTATAAGAATTTGTAGGATTTTTTTTCCCTTAGATCAGTGTCAGACCAAACGATCCACACTTGGATCACCAATCCAGGGCCAATCTGGACGATCCGATCCCGGATCGGTTTTGGGCTTGAACAATCTGATCCATTGATCCGAGTTTTGAACCATGTTGTAGCCTCTTGGACTTGATTCTTGGTTGGTCGTTGGGGTCTTTTAGCCCAGGGATTCTTATTTTGTGGAGTTCTTTGCTCTTTGCGCAATGTTGTGATTGTGTGTAGGAAAGCAATTGGCACATTATTTAGGGTAGAATTTGCTCACTCGAGCAAGTTATAGATAATAAGGAAAGGTTGCTGTTCTTTTTGGTCTTCTATCCATACAGAGTTCAATGGCATTAGTTCATTGGATGTGCTTCATATTTTTTTAATTGGTCTAACATTGTACAAAGCTCTTTGTAAAATGTGCATCTGACAGGATTTACGATTTTGTATGCTCTGTATATGTTGTTCCCCATTCATCTAACATCAATAAAGCTTACCTTATAAAAAAAAAGAATAATGAGAAGAAAGAAAATCATTATTTGATGGCAACTTAAGGGCTGCACACAGGGTCGGTTTGCCCAAGAATTGTCCCGAAAAGCCCAGCCCAAGCATAGCCCCAGGCCTGTGTTTTAGCCTTGGCCTAAATTTGGGACATGCTCAGGCTAACCTTGGCCGGAGACTTATGGGATACAAATATTGTCTTTCTAAAAAATTATTAATTTCATATAATCAATTTATGGACCTTGGACTGGCCTGAGGCCTGTAAAATAAAATTGGGCTGGGCCTTTGGGCCGAGGCCTAGTCCCAGCATGTAATATACAACAGTGGGCCCTGCTCAAACATGGACCATTCACACCCATAGTACTTCCAATTTGTGTTAACTTAAGACTGGATTAACACCCTATGGTTTGTTCAAGCTCTTTTGTTATCCTAGTATTTCAAAGTTTCAAGTGAGTATTGGTTCTATTATAATCATCATTATTTCAATCATTTGTGGAGTCTAATATTCTGTGGGTTTGCTCAATTTCAACATGCTTGATGCGGTGTTACTCAAAACTTTGCTTTATGTATTATGCGTGTAATTGTCCAAGCATGTCAATTTAAGTTCTGTTTCAGACTAGGTGTGATGAAGTCGCAGAAGCTTTGGTAGCACAAGGTTTGCATGCAGTTGCTCTTCATGGTGGTCGTAGCCAAAGTGAACGGGAGGCAGCCCTTCGTGATTTTAGAATGGGTTCTACTAATATTTTGGTATTCCTCATTCTTGAACTGCTACAGAGATTTGGTTGAAGCTTACACTGTTTATGAGCTTGTGATTGGTTGTGGTCATTATTGTGGCTTATTTCATGAGCTTTATGTGCAGGTTGCTACTGATGTTGCATCCCGTGGTTTGGATGTAACAGGAGTTGCTCATGTTGTTAATTTAGATCTTCCAAAGGTGTGTTCCACTGCAAATGGCAGGCTTCGTACTGGCTGAAATTCATGGATCTGATTTTAACTGAGAACTTGGCAGGACTTCAAGTCCTTGTCAATTCTTGGATTTTCCTTCCAGAGATTTGCACTTACATTTGTGCTCTCAAAAAATATATAGTATTTTTTGCTTTATCGTTCTCTCAATTTTAAAAGAATATATGATCACTGTACAAGATTTATATTCTGCGGAGACATAAAAAGAGTACTTAATTTTTTGTTTTTATTTTTTAATATTTTGGCAATCAATTCAAGCCTTGTCTTTGCCCTACTCTTCTTGATCTCTGTAGTCTGCTTTTGGAATAATGCCTGAAACTTCTAATGTGGCTACTCAATTATAGACAATGGAGGATTATGTGCATCGGATTGGAAGGACAGGCCGTGCAGGATCATCAGGCCAAGCTACCTCATTTTATACCGACCGTGACATGGTGTGTCTTTTAGCTTTTGCTTTTATTTTCCCATTCTTTGATTCCTTCAGTTTTGAGATCTGTGAATAATGATCTCTCATACGTGTTTTGTGATTCTGGAATCTTGTAGTTCCTTGTGGTACATATAAGGAAAGCAATTGCAGATGTGGAATCTGGAAATGCTGTTGCATTTGCTACTGGGAAGGTATGTTATTTCATCGCAATGCTTATCTCGATTTTGAAAAGCCCTTAAAAGTGTTTTTCTTTCACCGCACTTCTCACTAAGACTCGTTGATCCTCAATCTTACTGCATCAAGCTTGATCTAGATCTTAGACTTTCTTTTCCTCATTCTTTCAAATTTGTATACATCCAACTCACTATTCCTAGTACCTAATTGTAATAAATATCATAAGACATCTTAAATTTAGCATTGCTTATTGCTTCCTTAGTTTCTGTTCTCATACTTTTATATCTTAATTTTCTTTCTTCTTAGTCTTTTGCCAAGCTTTATAACAAGATCTCTTAGCCTTTTCCCTCTAGAATCTCCAAGGACCTCCTTCGTTACTTTTTATGCAGCCAGTCATTTCATTCCACATGGCATTAGTTTCTTCCAAATTCCATTTTCCATCATTTATCAATATCTCTTTGAATAGTAAATACCACTGAATTTTCTTCTTTTAGTTTCCACTATCTAGTTCTTGGGCATAATATGGACATCTACCTATGCTGTGTGTTTACATTTTCTTCTGGGATAACCTTTTTTTTATAATTGGGATAACCTTACCATCCTTACGTGTTGACTATTGTATCGTCTTAGTAAATGTTATCTCATTTTAAAGTGTGTGTTTTCTATTGCAAGATCGTACATCTCCTGCCTTACTCCTATAATTATTCTCTCCCCTTCAAGAATTCCTTGAAGTAATCAATCCATTTTATCCCAAATTTATTTCGTAGTGGTTTCATCTAATCCTACCTGAGGTTCATATGCATTAATTATGCTTATTATCTTTTTCTTCTAGAACAAGTTTAATCAATATCATCTATCACATATTATTTTAACAGCTACAATTCCATTCATTCGATCTTTATCTATTATTATTCCTACCTGTTTTTTTTACTAGCATCTATGTACCAAAGTTTATAGCCATCAATATCCTGAACTTTCTTCTTTCCACATGGACTTGAGGACAACCTATATTAATTATTTTCTTTTCATTGTATCTACCAACTTTATACTCGTAAAGGGTCATACATTCTATGTACCAAAGTTCATAGCCATCACTTTTCTTGAATTTCCCTTTTCCACATGGACTCGAGGACAACATATATTAATTATTTTTATTTTTATTTTTATTTTTATTGTATCTATCAACTTCATACTCTTACTCATAAAGAGTCATGCATCTTAAGTTGCTAGGCAATTCTTACTTTTATGGACTTCTTTACCCGCACTCATCCATGGTGTGGGAATCCTTGCATACTTGTCACTGCATCTGGGCATTGATGTGGTACATTGCTTCCAGGGAATGCCTTAGCATTAGATTGAAGTGTCAAATTTTCTGGGTTCATTTACCTTTTATTTAAATACTTTTCTGATTATGTTCCGGCTCACTTACCTTGGAGGGATAACATTAGTGTAGCATTTATAAGATTCCCCTTTGGCCTACATTGATGATATTCACTTAATTCCTTGTTTATGTTTATTAAAACTCCTATGGGTGTTGTTCTAGGTTGCAAGAAGGAAAGAACGAGAGGCTGTTGCTGCACAGAAAGAAGCAAGGCTTGCTCTATCTAAGCTCTCCTTAATGGGTCCAACATCGATTAACATTGAGGACAAGTATAGGTACATGCTTACCCCTACGAACATCAAAAGAGAGGGTGCTGCAGATGATGCTTGGGATGACTGATAGATAAAATCTCTATCCTTGCGGTCATGATTCAAAGATGCCTTTAATTGTTCATGTTCAAGGCTTGAAAATTTTTCACTATGGGTAAGATTTTTTTTTTTTTTTCTTTTCTTTTTTTTTTCCCCCGTTTTGGTGGTGGTTTTTGTTTGTATGTTTACTTTTTGATTGTTGTTGTTGTGTGTCTTGTTTTTAAATTTTTATATGGTTGTCGGTTTTCTCTTATTTGTACCTATCTGCTAACTGCTGATCACAATCAGGAAGGTCAAACTCTTTGAAGCTAATTTTGTATGATAGTTGTGACATTTTATTTCTTCTTTTCTGGCAAACTGTTTTATTGATGATCAAGAGATGTGTTTATAGGTATATGGCTTGTGGCTTGGGCCTGAAGTGCAAAGCATGTTGATTACAACCGGAAATTTCATGTAAGTTCATTTACATTTAATTTTTTTTTACTCCATTGAATAGTTAGTCTGTAACAAGGAATACTTTTTTTTTTTTTTAATGGTTCGCCTTTATTCAGTACATGTGGGTTGATCTTAGTAAAGAAACTTCCTTGTCAGTTTGCTTGGAAATGTTGCTGACTGATTACTAATTATGAATCAACAAAAATGGATATGAGCAGCCACATGACTGTATATGAAGGCAGTATCTTAGGTCAAAAAATCTTCCAGCTCAAACAATGTCATTCATTGATGGTTTTCTTTTTAAAAGTTTAAGTCTTACTGGTTCAAGAGTTGATACCACAGTCCTGGGTTCTAAACAGCCCCTCACCTATTAACCTTCTGATGAACATTATTTTTCGATAATTAACCTTCTGGTGAACATGCTCCGCTTCTGCCAAACAAGCCATCTTAAAGAGAGTGATTGGTATGCTTCCAATATATGGTAAGGTTTAACGCCAAAGAGCCGGGTTGTATGGTTGTTAAGCAACATTAAACATGTGTTGCAACTTGCAACACTTGTCTCAGTGTTTGTTTCTGGTGGCTGTGGGAGACAATCCACTTAGGTGGAGCTGAAAGTGCCTAACCTGAGTAGTCTGATTCGAATTTGAACCAGGTTGAGATTAGCCATCAAACCCGGTAAGGCCAGTGGGGTTACCTGGTTTCTTTGCAAGAAACTGGAATGTAAAACGTTCAAACCATATCTGACTCAAATATGAGCTGTGCACTGGGATTAGCCAGCCAGAGGACTGGAAACGAAAGCATGGGTTGGTGTGTTAGCTCAAGCTGCTTAATCATACCGCATGAACAAAAAACTGGCTTGATTTAGTCTTTTTGCGAGTCTGGTCTTTTTTTGTCTTTCGTGGTTTTTTATTTTTATTTTTGGGGTGCAGTATGCTCAAGCACTTGAGCTGATTATTGAGGACCAGTGGTGGTGGTGTGGGCTCTCATTGGTGGGTTGCCGGTTGCTTAGTTGATGGAGAAAAGGACCCATCATTACCTGAAGTGCTGCTTTTGGGCTATTTATTTAGGGAAAATGATATTGTTAGAACTGTTCGTATCTTGAGCATTTTCTTTCGTTGGTTAAAACAGCTCTGGCAAAATCATTTTCCTTTCATTTAACCCTTGGAACGGATTCTTACAAATCTCCAAATTAGTTAGGTTTGATGTGAATACCAAAGGCATTACATTAAAAATGTCATTTTCTCAAAACCCTTTTGATTGGAGATAAAGGATAGTCAAGTCACTTTGGATACCTGATCCAACAATTGTCATTGACTATTTACCTAGTTTCTTGGATGAACCGCCCTATTTTTTAACCTGTTCTCCTGCCAGCTATTTTCTTGCATGTGGCATGGTTGGTGAACATCCTGGACCGTCCTAATGTTAAATCACCTCTAGAAATGGTCAACATATCATTGGACACTGTTGGATGGGTTCTACTCTTCCTACTATTTGGGCTGGTTTGACATTTGAACGGTCCAGATCGATTACATGTATTCCCTAGCTAGTGGGAGTGGGTAGAGTTTTTATGTTGATTCGGGCGAGCCCAAGAAGCAATGAAACGAGTTTGTTCGCAACTTTACTGAATTATGAGTTGACGTGGTCGCCTGAGTTTAGCTATTACGTAGGCTGTAAAGTGGTTCTTTCTCAGAGATCTTGACCTCCCTTTAATGCTACAATATGAGCATCATAGCCAAACATTACCTGGCTACAAATCAAATTGATTATAAAGATAATTGCAGCAATTGGAAATTTCATGTTTTTGTTCTCAACAACATTTGCTACGCGGTGTAGAACAAGTCATTCTCTACTTGTTTACCTGAATTTTACCATTGACCCGGTTTTATGTGTCAAACCAAAGTTGCTATCATGCATCAAATACTGAAACATATCCCAAGGGAAGGGACAGTTACTGATTTAATTGTGTTTATTTCACAACGAGCCACCCTCCTAGTGTGGAATCAGATTTGTTACGCTCTAGTTCCTATCAAAATTTAGTTCTTCCTTCGGACTTTCTTAGGCGACATCTTTGACGGTTGACCAACCCAGTTTGAAGAGATGGGACCTTGTCTCTCACATCATGGTTCACTGCTCATATGCGCAAAGAGTTTGACAGCCTTAATAGCGGTCTTTAGAGTGCAACGGATGACTCTTTCCTCTGTAGTCTCTTAAGTGGTTGGAGGACTAAAGCCCTAAGTGCCAAAGGAAAATTCCCTTAAGAGGTTCGAGGATGGTAATAAAAGTGGGTCTCTTTTTTTTTGCCTTGGTTTTTTGTAAGAAAGTGGTTCTGTTTTTGGGTAATTAGTTGAAAAGGCTTGGTAAAAATTTGGCTTGGATTTTATACGCCGACCCTATCCTCCTCTAACCTCCGCTGATAGTCAAACGGGAGGAAACATCAACGCCTAAAGTGAAAACGCCGGAAGTGATTTTCACTTTTTGGAGGCATGTGTAAATCACTTTTTGCTGCTGATGTGACCACCCCTTGACCTCGGTGGAAGTTATCATTGGCGTAGAAAATCCTCGTCGGAGAAAATTGGTTGGAGAGAACTTATGGAAGGATGGCTTGATATTATTGAATTGAATTGTATTTTGGTGTAAGCATCTTTCCTGTTGTACGGCTTTGGGGGAATGCCAAGTATGAACGGATAGGATCAAGCCACTTTTGTTTTCTTTTTGGTAGGGCCACGTGGGCCTACATAGTCTGAATGGACAGGTACTATTCTATTACCAATCAGTGTATGACATGTGGCCTGACAAAGGGTGTTTGAGTCAATACACATGGGTCAACGAAGGGTATTATGATAAATATACAATGACTAAAGTACTTGTATATTTATTAATGCATCCTTTATCAGACATCGTGTCACATCCTGAGCAGAGAGTACAGCCCAGTCACTGGAATGGTTATTGAAAGAATACGTGGCACCTTGTGATTGCAAAAATTATGATTTTCTTTCATTGGCAACCGTGTTTATATTGGGGCGATATCCTCTATGACACTCGGGAGCAGAGACAGAGGGGGGGGAATCAATTCACTTTTTGGGGGGTGAAGTGAACTCCAAAAGTAAATTGATTCCCCTCCTCTGCTTTGGCCCTCGAGCGCCGCAGAGGGGGTGGTGTAGAGGATATCAGGCCATCAGACATGAAATCCTCTGTGCCACCCCCCTTGGGAGACACTCAAGGGCCACACAAAAAGTGATCAACTCACTTGTTGGGATGTCACATCACCTCCAAAAAGTTAATTGATTCCCCCTTGTGTGGCTCACAAGGGTGGTGGTGTAGAGAATATAGATGAGTAACATGGGTGCTGCCATTTGAAATCATTGTTAGTCATAGCCTTCTTTAGTAGGGCTGTAAATGGACCGGATTCAAATCAGATATGAGTTTATCTGTATCCTATCCAATAACTAATAGATATTAAAAACTATATCTGTATCTTATCTACTTAAGTAATCCAGATTTCGGATATCCAGTAAAAAATAGGTAATTTCATAAATGTTATTGTCACCGTCACTAGTGCGGTCTTCCCTAACCCATTTTGATACTTGTAAAGATCTCCAATGTCGTATGACCTAACAACAATGTCGAATGGAATAAAACACCATCTCTTTTAATATGTGGTGGGTGTGAACTTCTGCCACTATGGCATTGTTGCGATAGTACTTGTGGGTGTTACCATGGATGGAGAGAAAACAATTATAAAGTAAAGAGTTTATGCATTTTTAAGGTTTTTGTTATTATGTTATTTAAGATTGTCGGATTAGTTTTAAATCCAACGATCTATATTCTATATATTGTTATATTTTAACGGATTAGATCAATATAAGTTGGTATCCTATCTGATATAAATGGATATTTTTATAAACAGGCTAGATAAGCTTAATTCAGATTGGATGCAAACGGAACACGAACATTTTTTGGATAACTTGCAGCCCTTCCCACCTAGAAATATTTTACCGTAGAATTAGTTTACATCTTATTTTGTTGGAATATTCCTCCAATTCCTTTTTATGTTATTTTGTTTGAATGATTCGTTTTGGAAATTTGTCTCAACAATTTTTTTTTGCTAAATAATGATAATATTTATAAAGGGGGAATGGGGAGAGAACTAGGATACATGAGAAAAGAAAGCAAAAAAGAAATACAAAACATAAAATTATAAAAAGTAAAGAAACGAGGGAAAAAGTGAGAATGAGAATATCAAAAGCAAAAGCCAATCATCTCGGTTCTTC